>NETT01000063.1:38202-66957 GCA_003449175.1 Ceratocystis smalleyi | reverse complement strand
CCCCCCCCACAACAACACTGCAAAACAGGGTTCCCCCTCCCCCTAGGGCAGCGCAAGCAAGACCGCACGCTTTCTCTGGCACTCAAGCACTTTGTTGTTGACACAACCCGGACGACGGACGACGGGAGCGCGTTCAGCAATGCCTGTCATGACAACAATAACAAACTCGCCTCCTTGTCTCCACCCACCGCTTCCTGTCATTTCCGCAGTTTAGTTCTCGTTCTTGTTTTTTTCAGTCACCTTGACTTCGGGATATGCACAAGGCTGGGCGAGGCTGAACTCCAGTCCATTCCCAGCACAGGAAGGGAAAGGAAAGCGGTTCTCCTTTTCCCTTGTCCGCCCAGCTCGTTCTTTTAGCTTATATTTTCTCGCTCGCCCTGCTTGTCTTTCTGTTCGCCGTTCCTTCGTGGTCTTTGACAGCTAGAAGAAATGGTCTTGTCTTGCGCGTTGCATGCATGTGCTGTGCCGGTAGCTTAAACCAGCACCAAGCATCAAGATCAAGGTAGCTAGCCACAAGTACAACGCCGCTGCGAAGCTAGGGTCTGTGATTCCAAGGGTTGCTGTCCTCGCTTTCACTGCCTCAGCTTCCAAGTTTTCTTTGTCGAATTGTTTCACAAAAGCTTTTCTTATCTTCCCTTAAATACTGTGTGCAGTGTTGTTTTACGTCTACCTGCTGGTTTCTCACAGCAACACGACGGCAGTATAAATGCTGCACTGCACATACATACGTGCACCTATTCGCACTATGCCATGCCCACTGACTTACGCCCATAGTGCCTAGGGACTGGCTCAACAGGGTGGTGGCGCCACTGCTAAAATTTTGATTGTCGTGCCATTTATAGAAGGAGCAAGGCTATGTGGTCGCTATTTTTTGCTTGGTACCACCCACCCACCCACCACTTTATGCTCCTCTTGCTGCTGTAGCCCTTGTAGCCTGCATAGCCAACTTCATCTCGGATAGGTACTTTCCACCACTTGCCGAAACCTCACGATAAAATATGCGTCTACGTATGCGCTTGCCGTGAATAATCCCGTGCGCACCAACTGACCATAACCTCGCAAGCTAGAGAAAGGCAGGCACGAGCAAACGGCGGCTGGTTGACCCCTCTTTCTCTTTTTTTTTTCTCGCGATTTTCCACCCAGTCTTCCTCTCTCTCTCTTCTCAGCCCTTTTTCTTTCTTCCCTTCTCTTTCTTCTCCCCCCCCTACCAGAAAATACCTTTCGTAACTGGGATTCGTTTCATCCCTGGTGCTCTCTCACCAGCTCAATCGCCAGGCCAACCCTTCAACCCTTATCTACTTGGCTGTGTTGCTAGTGACAATGCTGTCTCTAGCTCATCAATCATCCTGGCTTGTTGCCGGTCGCCGACTTTTCCCCGGCAGCTTCAGGGCCTTCGGATCGTCGCTTGTTGTTAGCCCGAAAATCACACAGGCGAGATGCCTTGCTACTGGCGCAGCTCCTGGCGTCCGGCCGGTCTCCCAGGATTGGCCTGCCGGCGGTCTTTACGGCCAGCCTGTGTCCAAGACACACTCACACATGCTGGCCCCCGACGAACGTATGTCGACCCCAGAAGGCTTGGATTCTCTGATTACAAAGATGTCTCTCTAACATATACTATAGTCACGCCTGGCATCCCCGCTGCCGAATACAAAATGCGTCGGACCACACTGATGAAACAGCTTCCCATTGGCTCGGTCGTCATTCTGGCTGCTTCCGACGTTAAGTATCGTTCGGGTGCTGTATTCCATGCCTTCCGCCAAGAATCAAACTTTTTGTACTTGACTGGCTTCTCAGAACCAGACTCTCTGTGTATCTTGGAAAAAACTGGCCCTGGACTGGATGATTACTCCTACAAGTTATTCGTGCTTTCTAAGAACCAGAGCGACGAGCAGTGGATGGGCCCGCGCACTGGCGTCACCGGAGCTACTGAGATATTCCAGGCCGATGAAGCCTACGATATTCAGATTTCAGGCTCTATTGTACAGTCAATCGTGGACTCGGCCAATGCCGTGTATACTGATATGGAGCACCGCATTGCTCCAAGTCTGTCTTATAGAAGAATCTATGACGCTGTCAAGGGCCCTGCGTCAAAGCATCGGCTCAATCTTCGTCCTCTTCGTCATCTTCTCAACCAGCTTCGTGTTACAAAGAGCCCCGCTGAAATTGCGAACATGGCCAAAGCTGGCACTATTTCTGGCAAGGTGCTGAACCAGGCTATGTCGGCTTTTTGGGGAAGTGAGAGGGAGCTCCACGCCTATCTTGATTATACTTTCGTCATGTCTGGCCTGGATGGACCCGCTTACATTCCCGTCGTTGCCGGCGGAGAGAGAGGCAGCATTATCCATTATGTGCAGAACAATCAGCTAATGGACAACCGAGATCTAGTTCTTGTTGACGCCGGAGGCGAGTATGGCACATACATTACCGATATCACCCGTACATGGCCCAACGCTGGCATTTTCACTAAGCCCGAATACCAGCTGTACGAGGCTGTGCTCAAGGTACAGGAGCGGTGCATTGGCCTCTGCCGGGAATCGGCCTCTCTTTCTCTAGATGAAATCCACGATGTGGCTGTGGAAAGCCTGAGGGAGGAGCTGGCCCCCTTGGGATTTAACGCTTCAGCCGAAGATATCAAGACTCTCTTTCCCCACCATGTTGGGCACTACATCGGCTTGGATGTCCACGACTGCCCCGGATATTCGCGTGGAGTCAAACTCAAGGAGGGATTCTGCGTGACCATGGAGCCTGGAATCTACGTCCCCAGCGAGCGAAAGTGGCCCGACTCGTTCCGTGGGCTTGGTGTCAGAATTGAGGACAGCATTGCGGTGGGCAAGACCGAGCCATATGTGCTAACGGCCTCTGCAATCAAGCAGGTGGACGAAATTGAGGCTCTGCGTGGAAACAAGTAACGAAAACTTTATGATGGACACTCGGGATACTGCCAGCCCCAAGCTTCTATGTATGTTTAGACATGTGTATATCTGTATGTAACAATTAACCAATTAGAAGAAGAGTTTATAAAGAATATGGATGACAAACGCTGAGTCATAGTATGCGACGCTGTTGAGGCTATAGAAGTGAAGAGACGTATATATATAAGGATACAGAAAACGACAAAGGACAAAGGACAAAGGACGAGCACACGAGTCATGAGGCACGGGGGAAAAAAGGAGAGGGGAAGGCAACTTTTTTTCTTTTCTTTTCTTTTTTTTTTTTTTTTTTTTTTTTTTTTTGGTACGTTGGGTACGTGGAACTCCAAAAGAAGGATCATAAAAAAGAAAGAAAAAAAGAAAGAAAAAAAGAAAAATTCCATGACTGCACCACTGCAAAGATACATCCATTTGTCACTACCTTTACGCACAAACTCTTGTACCACTAGGCGACGACGACTCAAGGACCCGGACAGTGTGGTTCTTTATTTCTTTTTCTTTCCCATGCCTTCCATTTCTGCTTACAGGCTGCTTCTTATTTTCCCGTTTACGTACTTTGCCTTTCCATTCTCCTGCTCTATCTTGCTTTGACTTGATAATTGTGGCCTAGTTTTGGAAGCCCATTTTCATAATACAAATGCCGTGGTTGCAAAATTTTAAAAGCCCGTCAATCAGACCGCAAAAAAACGGGAAGTTACCCCCCTAAAGAACGTCAAGAAATAATCTTTTTGGCCTTTTCCTGTTCTTGCTCAACAGAATTGCGCCAACGAAAGTTTTCATTGGAAAGAAGAAGAAGAGGAGGAGGAGGAGGCGGGGTGGCTTTAGTAAAACAAAAAACGCACTCACACACCGAAACGAACACCGACCCACAGCGTATCCCTACCGGCCCATGGATTGCTCTATTGCTTTTTCGCATCTGTTCTCTCTCTCATGGGAATATGGCGTCAAAGCTCGTGTGTACAGCTCTTTCCAGGCTTGCCGCCAAGATGCTCCTCCCCGACCTCAATGTCGCTGACGGCTGTGTAGCTGTTGCATTGGGGCATGTGGATGCTTCCAATCAGTTCTGTTGCGTGGGGTTTGGCCATAGGATAAGCAAGCGGCTTTTTGCAAGCATGGTACAGAAGAGGGGCAAAGAGAGTCACGATAAGAGGACACTAAGAAAAGAGCCCAGAGCGAACTTGGGACATACAAGTCAAGGAAATGGAGTAAGAAGGATGACGGTAGTGGGGCATACTGGGGGTGTACATAACGATGCAGCAGGGCAAGCAACGGAGCTTGAGACGCAAGGTGGTCCGCATTTATTTCACTTGCGTCCTTCCCCACAGCATAGGAAGAGCAGAGACGCTGCGAAATAGGGGATAGCGGGCGCTGTTCTTTGGTTATTATAGGCTGCCATGCGTCCCGTTTCTAGCCTATGCAAGCCATTTTTTTCTTTTTAAAATTAACTTCTTTTTTTGCCAGGCGCAAGTTTTAACGTGGTGCTAATCTAGCGGGTGTCTTTTTCCTGGTTCGTTTGCTCTGCTCCAAAGAGGGCTCCACGATGATGGCGTGCGATTGGGATTGGCTTAGGCCTAGGCAAGCCAGAAGCAGCAAGCAGCACGCCACAGCATAGTAAGAATACAAAAACGCAACTCATGACAAGGGCATGATGATGCCATTGGCGTATGACTTTTGTTATTTCAGTAAAATAGCAGAGGTACTTTGACCACTTAATCAAATCTTTCAACGATGTCTTTTCACGCCAAACAGGTTCTTGTCATAGTCAGTAATTCTTGTTTATCTTGCTTGGCCGCTCTCTAGAACTGCATTTCACCGATCTTGCATGGGCGGACTTTGTTGTACATGGCCATCCGGGTTGTTTCAGGCCGTCGCGTAGTCTAGAGTCGCTCTGTCGGTGTAGAGACGATGAGCGTGTGTCTTGGTTAGATGGTCAACGCCGTCTGTATGCGTACGTATACGCACACGCCTGGGATGTTGGCAGCCAATGCCAATGCTGGTGTCAACTGAAAATAACATGAATTCTTGGCTTCTCGATATGCCGCTGTAGCCCTATATTAGACTGGAGAACAGGAGCAAGGGGTCAGCAGGCGTAGAGTGCTCAAGAGTAAAGTGACTATGCCCATCTCCAGCACTCAGAGGTGTAGACATTTACTGGTTGCAATACAGCAAGCAGAATTAGCAACCCACTAATACATCCCATTCCGAAGGTATTAGGTAACAAATACCCGTAGATACACATGCCTACCTACACCTTGTCCCGCTTTCTGCCATCTGTGGGGAGAGCCATGGAAAGTCATGGAGCGCCAACGTGCAAACCTTGCCTGTTCCTATTTGGCCAAAGTATAACCTCAGCTGTCTAGCCCCACGACTGGCGAAGGGCGGTGAAACAACAAATTTCACGGCACTTTGATGGCCGCGGCCGCTGGCGACCATTTGGTTTCTCCGGCGGAGTTTGTTTGTCTCCATACCAAGACGAGAAAGACCAAGCTAAGCCTTGCACGTGGCCGGCAGAATGTATCATCTATACTGACATGACACTGCCCTGACGAATCTACGCCACATACAAACGCACGCGGCTCCTTGCTATTATAATGCCAGAAAATAATGCCAGAGCATTATATACCCCATGTGGGAGCTAACCCGGGCTTTCGGTGGCCTTCTCTCCTCGCCCAGGGCAAATACAATACATACACCTATATACGAGCGGAGGCTCAGGGTAAAAGAGAAAAAACGAAAATGTAATAGAATAGCATTTTAGGCATCCATCGAAGCAGCATACGAGCCCAAGTGAAGGAAATCTCCGGGTACACCTAGCCTTGTACCTCATAAACTCGGGCGCCTGTGTTGGTTGCAGGCATTACTGTTCATACATGATGATGCTAAACGAAGGTCGAAGTGCCTTTCCAAAGCCAACGCCAAAGTCGAATATATTAGGTATCCCATACTGTCAAGGCTACTGCCATGATCAGTACTGCTTAATGCTCGTGTGGTTAATTAGTATGAACGTGCGTTTTTCGAATTTTGCACAAATTAATTAAACTCGCTCTCTAGGCAAGCCTACGGCGCCTTTTTTGTTGATTTTTTCTCCTCCCGTCTTGCAAGAGTAGTATTATTTCATTCTCATGGTTCCTCAACGCCACCTTGTCTCGGGATGGAAACATCGCCACAGCTTTATTCCGTTCGCAGACATATTCGCGTGTGTAGTTTTTGCAGCAGCAAATAGAGTGGGAGGGCGTTGTCACACGGCCCGGGGGCTAGTCCGAGCTTGCTATATCGATGGCGGAATTCGGGAAGCGGAGACTGGAGACCAGGGAAACCTGAAAATCACACTAAAAAAAGAACACTGGTAGATACAAAGACGAATAAAGACACCATAGCAGAGCCAATATCGAAGGAGGCGAAGTCAGTGAAGTTAGAGCGAGAAAAAAATACACGGAGCTCGTGGAGCTGTCTGTCTATACCACGTACTAGAATGCACACATGGAAACCGAGCAAAAAAACCCAGCTCCACAGGTGGATGGGTTGTGGACGGGAAGCTTGTGCCAATTGGCCATCTGCGCGGCCTTGACGCATGAGAATATAGTATGGCACGATGTTCTCTATTTGTGATGTGCTGTCCGTTCAATTGCAAGGCTTTTTGCCCCGATGCTGATCCCTTGGAGAAAAAAGCAACAGCACGACACAGCCAGTATGGCCACGACTAGGCAATGTACGGCTCAAGCAAGGTGAAGGGAGCCGAGCAGAGCATGTATGCGCAACGCACTTCCTTACATCAAGGGGCAAAAACTTGCTCAACGCAATGGCCTATATATTATAGTCTAGCCTAGATGACCAAAAGTCTAGTAGTAGCAGCCCATTTTCCATGTTTGGTCCGGTCGATTTTAGCCCCCCGCCCCCCCTAGTGACGACGTAAGCTTGTAGCGGGAATATCCCTTGAAGAACTATCTGTGGCTGTGGGGCTGTCTTTTAGAGAGAAATAGCGAGCTTCAGGAACCAAAACAATACCTACACCAGCAAACACAGCATCTAGGGGCGCTTGGTCGCCCCCCTGTCGCCTATACCCCAATATCTAGCAGCTCTTCACTACTCCCAGAAATTTTAGCCACACCTCACTGTGTATTTCTTTTTACTCGTCTCCCTTTGCCTTCTCCAACTTTCTGGCACGACGCTGGGCTGAGGCCTTGAGTTGGAGTAACTAACTTGACCTCCGCATGTCTCAGTGTTACCATATTGCACTTTGCTTAGTTGTTGCGGACGGGATAAACTTGAGAGAAACTCGCTCCTCTTGCTCCAGACGGGCTTTCTCGGGCATACGCCTAATAAACGATGGCCAATGAGCCAGGCTCTCTCGGCCGGACTCTGCGGAGAGTCCAACAAGCAGAATCCAGGCGGAGCCTCGGAACTTGGGACTATAGTAGTGTCTACAAATTCCGCAGTTGGTAAGGCAGTTAGAATCCAAGCTTCCATGATGATACTGTTTTTAGTTTCTAGCTGTGGGAGAGCTGCGCACACACACATAGCCATACGCAAAACACGGACCAGTTTATCAAGGCAGGCAGTGTTCCCTTTTTCAAGCCATGCATCTTGAAAATGAAGCTTTTGACCAATGCTAGCCGATCTTTGCTACCGTCGAGCGTCTCTTCTCCCAGAGGAAGAAAATAAAAATGGCTTTTTTTTTTCTTTTCTTAGCTCCTGGCCTGGTCTGTTCAAGGCCAGTCAGTCAGCGCTCCCTGAGGAAAGTGCTCATAAGATATTTACAGGTGGGGTCGTCTTATTGTCTATGTTTCTCATGTTCCCTTGCAACCTGTTTTTTTTCATGCACTGAACCCCAAAAAGAACCTGGGTTTCGTTCGCCAGACTAGCTGACGACCCAGTGTTTCAACGAACTCCAACTTCATATCATTCAAAGGGCCTCTTCAACCCTCGCCAATGTTTATCGGCTCAAACATGGCAATCAAGAAAAGCCTACAAACAGACTAATCAACGGCGCTCCCTTTCTCCTCCCTTCTAATTTTCCCCTGTTATCACACTAGATGCGGGCGATTGGCGTTCAAAGTGCAACAGGCCATCCTTCTCCAGGTCTTGTGACATGTGTGTATCAACCACCACGTACGACATCCGCTACATACGACACCAAGCCTTGGCTTGCACATCCTCAACCAAGAAGAGTAAAAAGGACACTTGGATTCACCCACAACTACACCAGCCATCCCTCTCATTCTCCCAGTGGCCTTGCTTACCCCATTCTAGCACAGGATTTCTAAAGGCCCCTGCTCCTGCATATCACATCACCTACGAACGGGTCCTATATAGTACCGTCCGGGGAGTTTTTATTTTTTCCTTTATTCCTGACCAACTACCTCGTCTTTTACTCCTTCCTACGGCGGCTTTGTAAGATGTCTCCAAAGTTAAAGACACTCATCTCATTATCTTATGGTCTTACGTCTGTACCAGTTTCTGTTTTCTCCGGTCGTAGCAGGGCTATCTATCCGTTTATTCGCTGGTTTTCTTGCCCCGTAGGTCGGGAATATATATACATGTATAAAATATGTACAACTAGTGTGGGTAAAGTAGAAAATGTGTCGGTATCAGCCAGGAGTACCAAGTCGTCATCTCCGCCCTCTCTCTGCTACCCACCCAGCCTCTTACTACTACTGCTGCTATTTCTACTCGCCGTCGTAGCGGTAGCAACGTGCAACCAAGCTGCAGCTGTTCAGGGACGTGCATTGACAACCTAGAGCGTAATGTAAAAACGCAAGTGGAGTAAAGAGAGACACCAGAAGTCCTGCCTGCATGATTACATGTTGTAAATATGTATGTGTGTACAGACAAAAGCATGAAGTTGTCGTGGCTGCTCTTCTTTTTAACGGCTTCTTGCGGTGACTGCTGCAGCCACCTATGGCAGAATAGAGCCCCCGCACATCTCCGCTTCGCCTCGTCACGTCTTGAGTGAATTCGACCTCTCACAATTGACGGTAACCAGCCTAACATACGTGGCCTGACCTTTGTGGTCTCTAACCCAAGACTCTTTCTAGATCCCGCAAGCTCAATTTAATCCTTTATCGGCTTACCGTTCTTTGATGGTCCAGGTGACGAAAGAGCCACAGTCAAAAAAAACAGCGTTATAGTTTCTCTCTCCCTCTATTGAACACAGTAATTCCTAGTCTATAGGCGAGACAGCGCCCCACGCCTCCAAGTTTGATGACACCAAAATTCAGGCACTCTCAATCAGCTATTACTGCACACAGGACAAGATGAGCTTAGCTTCTTTCTCTACAATTCTCTTCACTGTTTGCCTGTTCGGGCCGCCTGCTGATTGTTCTTCTTCGCCTGGCTTAATCTTGTTCTAAATCGAGCTAAGTTATTCCCCAAGATGCTGATGTTGTCTTTATCTCTATCGACACATGTATAGTTTATCTATGCTCTATCTGGCTAATTTCTTTGAGCTTAGCCTAGACTAGGATAATACACAAAAAGCGAAAGAAAAAAGGAAACGGACAAGCAACACAACACTAAGCTTATGTGTTTGTATTATCTAACGTTCAAGTCAACCACCAAGTATATGCCATCGACGGCAAAAAGAGAATCCCGATGGTGGTTCTAGTGTTTGTCCAGTTACACTGGAGCACTGGGAATTGAGCCCAATGCGGGGGTCGAACCCGCAACCTTGAGATTAAGAGTCTCACGCTCTACCGATTGAGCTAACCGGGCGGGATTTGAGGTCCGATAATACCTGCCGGTAACGGCTACTATGAGCCGGGGTTTCGGCCGGTTTCGGGAACCGAACACCTCTCGACTCTTCTTAGTGATTCCTGTAACGTTAAATATATTCAAATCAAACTCTCAACTCTCCTTTATTTTTTCTTTTTTTTCTCTTTTGTTTTTGACGACTACAGGAGGAAGGCGAGTAACAAGCTTGCTTGGGAGCATACGTGCTTCTCTCGCCCGAAACCGGTGGTCAGCCTTGCGGAGGGTTAATTCTGTCCGGTATCCAATCCGGCGTCGTTTGATCTTAGTGATTCCAGTAGACGTAAAATATATTCAAATCAAATCAAAACTCTCCTTTATTTTTTTTGTTTCTGATCAATACAGGAGAAAGGCGAGTAACAAGCTTGCTTGGGAGAAGTCGTGCTTCTATCGCCTGAAATCAGTGGTTGTTAATTCCGTCCGGCAACGAATCTAACGTCGCTTGGTCCTAGTGATTCTAGGAGACGATAAATAAATTCAACTTAAATCAAATTCAAATTCGGGCGCCGAATAGCTCCGAGGAGTGTTACAAAAGCTCGCTTGGAAGGCGTGGGTTGATCTCTAATTCCCGTAGACGTTTACTGAATTCAAGTTTCCAAGTTCTGAGAAGCCCCGGCGTCATTTGATCTTAGTGAGCCCCATCGTCAAAACCAAGCGCTTGGCATTAGGCGGGCCACTGTACTCCGCGGAGTTCTATCTTCCGCGCCAAAAACCAAACACCAGTGGCCCATTGAATTAATTTACTGTGTGGCTGCTCCTGACTAAACAATCCTTAAACCCAATAGGCACATCCTCGAGCCAATGCTAGATAGGGAGTCCTAGCGTCGTTGCTGGACCCCAAGGTCATAGGACGCCTGCCCGGAATTCGTATCGGACAGCATCATGCAGGCTACTCCTATCCGGAATATGCCATCGTCTTACTAGGTACCCGTTAAATATAACAACCAAGCAAATAAATTGTAGCCGCCACTGGCTCAAACAGATCGTAGCCCTTGCTGTTTGATCTTGTGTCCTATTTGTTAGTATTGGCTTCTTTTCCTTTCGTTCTTACTATTCGATATGATGTAATGTGGTGCTGGCGTGAAATGGGATAGGATCAGATGAGGTGTCTCAAACAGCCCTCCGGCCACACAGGAAGTAGGGCGAAAGTAGAGAGGCGGGAGGGGGGGGTGTCTTGTCTAACTGATAAGACACGGGCTACCCCTGCGTTCTCTGTTTCTTGGCCTAGCCTAAGAATCAAGACACACAATCAGGTAAATGACGGACGATAGACGTCTTGCTTCATAACATAAACTTAGCCCCCGATGACTCACCTGGCGCAATGCGGACTTACTTGTATACCATCGATGCTATCGTGATGGCGATGGTCAGTGGAAAGTTAGATCAGGATGCTTGGCTTGCTTCACCGAAGACACAGCTAGCTGAATGCAACGCCGAAAGCACATGTTTCACAGTTAATGGTTTCCCATTACTGGCTTTCTCACCGTCCTAGTATTTTTCCTCTCTGTGAATTTGGTTGCATTGTCATTTGCTTGGCTGTTCATTCATACTACACGATTCTAGCAATGACAGGTCGAATATTTCGGCTCCGTCAAAACATACATGTTAAATTGTAGCCTACAATATACAGGCCTAGGCCTAGTGGCAACAAAGCGTGCAATACCCAGTGAACTATTGTACCGAATCACATGCATGCGTGTGTATGTATGTTTAGGATGAGCAACACGGGACCATGGATGGACGAGCGAGTGCGGCATGTGGCAGCATAGCTTTGCCTTGAACAACAGGCATTGAATCCGTTAGCTGTAGACGCCCAGTCCTCTGCACACACCACATATGCCGCCTTTTGCCACGCCATCCCCATGTCATTCCACAACTATGAACGGGCTTTACGTAGATGCGTACAAAGATGTCTAGTGGTCTGCCGATGTCCGGAGCTGGCGTAAACGAAGTGGGATATAGGGACTTTCCGGGCCGGAAATCCAGGAGTAGCTAAGTCTGCGCTTGAGGCTTGCATGTTGGTTTCATGTGATGGTCATTGTGGGCTGCGCTGCCGAAATCGGCAAAGTGGTTAGGGACGTATCATCTCAAGAACTGATGATGGTGATGGTAGTGTGTATGAGCTTTGCAAGTTAGGGTACCGTTGCTATTCTAACCCTAGCTGGGCTCGCGGGCTTTGTATTACTGGGTCTTGTGCTGCACCAAGGCCCAGTGTATAGTGGAGTCACAGCCTTGGCCTTATTTTTTAGAGGGGTTATTAGGCTTATGACTTGGCAAGCCACGACAGTGATAGCCTCGCCTCGTCTTCATCCCTCAAATGGCCGTATGAAAGCTGTTGACGACGCCCCTTTCATTCCTTCTTCATCACAAACGCCCAGGCTTTCTTTCTTTTATACGGACTTTTATAGCGAATATTTTTCTTTTATTCTTCGTTTTCTTGGAGTCACTGTTAGTTGCTCATGAGAAGCCTCTGTCTACTTGCTTTCTGTCCCTCCATCTAGCGACTCAACTTCGCACATTGCTTGGTATTTTTTGGTCGTTGGGCTTTTGTAAAGAGAGGAGCTCTTCAAAAGTCACGCACACGCACACACAGAAGCTTGCGTAATTTCTGGACAAAGAAGGATCTGCCTTCAAAGCGTGCCTTCCAAGTCTTGTCTCCAAGTCTTGCAGCTGTGAACCTGTGCTCTGTGTTGGAACGGCGATACACTCTTCTTGCCAGACGAGCACACCGTTACTATCGCGATTGAAGAGAAAATAAGCCAGCCCAAACGAGTCGAGCTGAGATAGAGAGAAGAGAGAAAAAGAGAGAGACAGAGACAGAGAGAGAGGGAGAGGGAGAGAGAGAGAGAGAAAGAGAAAGAGAGATAGACTCTGAGATCAGGCGAGAGAAGGAGGAGAATAGAGCAGAAGAGGGACAGTCGGTATAGCAAAGTGACGTCCGCAAACATCGTCTGTTGCGGGCTATCTACACAATGGAAGTAAGTCTTACCGGCCCTAGGCTACGATGTCAAAAAAAGTGTGCACATCTGTGCGCACTTGCGGACGGCCTTGAATCGTTCGCTCTCTATGCTTGCTTATTACATCTAATTCCATCTCATTCTCACATGTACCCGCTTGTGATGTTACTTCACTACCAACCTAACTACCACGGTTTGCTACTTACTGCTTGCCCGGTGCACATCACTCTGTTGGTCAGTCATTGCCGTGGGATATAATGCAGAGGGCTTCCCATCTGGGCCAAGGCTAACCAAGTCTTGAAGTCAAGCTACCTCATAGTTGTACTGCATGTCTGCATATATGAGATGAAGAACCGCTGGCCGAGTAGCAAATACGAAGGAGAGGAGCCCGGTGCCGATGGAGAAGAGTCACTGCTCCGTTTGGATATTGCAGTCATGAGCTACTGCAACGGGCATCTCAGTGCCTCTATGACTACAAGTGTAGGGCTGTGTCTAGCGCAATATGCGGGACTTGGATTCAAGCAAGACCAATTCCTTACACATCACCATGGCTTCACCAATCCCGCCAAGCGCCTTTATCAAGGCTGTTAGGGACAAGATTCTGTCCCGCCAGCGAATGGCAAACCAGCTAACATCGCGATCTTCTCGTCGACAGAACCAAACCCGGTCCGGAATGATGCGGGGTGACTCCCACAGACAGTTGCCCTCCGAGCCGCTGATGCAAACCCCGGCAACAGTCAAGGGCCGACCTAGACTCTTGCTCATGGGGCAAAGACGGTAAGATACGGCCTCTGTCAGTTGCGCGAAAAAGAAAAAAAAAAAAAACATAACAGCTAATTTTACCGGAGTGTAGAAGCGGCAAGTCTTCCATATCAAGCGTGGTCTTCCACAAGCTAGCTCCTCAAGAAACGCTCTTTCTAGAGTCGACAGCTCGCATTCAAAACGACCAAATGACGTGAGTTCGGGCTACTTGATGATTTGATGGGCTCTCTTTGTCGTCATATACTGATAAACCACACAATCTGTACTAGATCCTTCATGGACATCCAAGTGTGGGACTTTCCCGGTCAAATAGACATCATTGACAACCCGAGTTTTGATATGGAAGCGATATTCGGTGAACTTGGTGCTCTCATTTGGGTCATCGATGCACAAGACGACTACCTTGAAGCCGTCGAGCGCCTTAACGCTACTATTTTGGCCCTACAAGACTCATATCCACATATCAACATTGAAGTCTTTATCCACAAAGTTGACGGCCTCTCGGATGACTACCGCCTGGACATCCAACGCGACATCACCATCCGTGTGCAAGATGAACTCAGCGACCAGGGTGTGGAAAACGCCCCTGTTAATTTTCACATGACCAGCATCTACAATCACAGCATCTTCGAAGCCTTCAGCAAAGTCATTCAGAAGCTCATTCCACGCCTGGGAACGCTTGAGACTATGCTAACCGATCTCTGCCGCACGTGTCACTTTGAAAAAGCCTACCTGTTCGATGTCGTCTCCAAGATTTACATTGCCACCGATAACTCGCCAGCCGACATGCCCAGTTACGAGATTTGCTCCGACTATATTGACGTTATCCTCGATATCTCTGAAGTTTTTGGATCGTGGACTCGGCCCGCCGAGAATGCCAAACGGCTGGAGGGTAATGCATGGGCTGAAGGCGCACCGCCCAAGATAGCTGATCAGGTAGCGTATAGCGGTGCCGAGAGCTGTCTTGTGCTGCACGATACTAGCCGCCCCATCATGTTGCGCGAAGTTGACAAGCATTTGGCCCTGGTGGCTATCATGAAGGAGGAGTCGTATGCAAAAATGCCTCTGGTCACAATGAATGTTGAAATTGTGGCAAAGGGACTGCAACAGTTCTTTGAGATCACCAAGAAGAAAGAGAATATCTCGGTCTGTTGAGATCAAAGGGTGCATTGCAGAGGATGATCAAGTAGGCGTAGCACGGAATCAAAAAGGAAATACTGCACAACCAATCCGCTATAAATATATACATACATACCCGCCAGCATACACCCATTGAGGATCATCATGGATGGTACTTGTTGAATTCTCGCATGTTGCTTGGCTTTACTCTCCTGTTATCGTGTATCTAGTCCCTATTCTATCAAGCTGTAGGCCCCAGGGCAAAAGTCTTCCAAGCCATTCTATTTTTGGATAACAGGCACACGCGTGCCGGTAGCTGGTTTCGTACACTTGATGCTTCAAACACCTCCATGGCCACCGGGACAAAGTCGGCTGGCAGCGGCAGCGGTGGTGGGATATCAATATGCGACGTGTTTGACGACGAGGTTGGATCCCATACTAGCGCATCAAGGGTGATGATGTAAATAGCACATGGGGCGTTGTCTGCGAGGTTGTTGATGTTAGTGGCAATATGTGGTTCAAGATGGGGACTGACACGAGAGCGACGATGAACGACCTAAGCAAAAGACTTACTCTGTGGATCGATCAGGGCCAGTAGAATACTATCGTTTAGAAACTTCATATCGATTACGCGGCCAGGGTCGAGAGACAGTGTACTAGTCTGAGTCTCGGGAGTACTGCTAGTGCCATTGGTGATGGTAAGTGAGGTACGGTAGAAGATGATCTTGTGGGCATCATTTTTCGTTGTAAGGGCCGTGTACGTGATTGAGCCTTTCTATGTGCGCGTATCAGTCTTAGTATGACGAGCGTAGCAGAAAGATTTAGGGGTGTGTAGCTTACGCGATTGTGGGCAACCATGCGAGAGTCCATCTTGGACAGCGTATCTCCCAGGTCCATTCTCACTGTCTCACCGAAGCGGACGCCCCGTTCTTGGGCTGCAGCAACACTATCTAAGACTCGTCGGATAGACCGGTCAAGCATGCCTACGAGGTGACCTAGGTGAGCAACCTTTCGATCCTCTGGAATAGTGTCTCCTGGCGCCTTTTCTTGCTCAAGGATGTTGCTGAGGACGTCAATCATGCTCTGACCACTTGACCTGCGCAGAAGAATGTCGTCAAAGGTTTCATCACCGGGATCAGTGTTAATGTGATGTTTAATTGGCGACTCCTCGAGATATTCAACAATGTATAACAGGACCTTTTGGTATTGGATCGAGACTTCTTTTTCGGTGACTTCATTGGTTGTAGAAGGTGAGAGCAATTTGTCCAGTGTGCTCGTTATCCAGGTGTTGAACATGGTGAAGCATGCAAGCTCTTCCATAGCGAAGATCATAATGCGGTTAGCAACTAGTAGTAGACATGAAACGACTCCGATGAGATTCTCGATTTCAGGCACTGAAAGGCCTACGTCATCATTGTCGTTGTAGAACTGCGCAAGGCCCTTGAGACGACTGAGAATTATAACTATTCTCTCGAGTGCAGGAATGAGATATTGCTGGACAAGAGTGCGAATGCCTTTTAGGCCACCAAGTGTTGCCTTAGCCCATCTTTTGAGACCCTGTTAAGCTGTCAGTTATAGCACGAAATGGCGGCTTTAGGTTCACGTAGCAAACCTACTCGATCTCCTATTGAGTCCACAAGCCACTCCTTCATCTTGCGGGGGATGTTTCCAGTCAGTGTAGCATGGTAGAAGGCTGTTACGACATCATGCTGACCACGTTTGTCCTCCTTGAGTGACTGTCTGACGCTACTAAGAAAGCGCGTGTGTAGGTCCCGGGCATTGTTGTACTCAACCTGGATGTGTAGAGTTGTTTGTCTGATATACCGCAGAAGTTTATGAAGTGTGGTTAGCTTGGATGCTAAAAGGGATAGATTGATAGAGGAAGACTCTATGAACTGCATGTCGAATGGAACCATCTCAATGGTTGTAGCATCATCACAGTTTTTGAAGAAGAGCGTATGAGTGGTAATTAGCGGATGCGACGCATGATGGATTAGCTGTCTCCTTCCCGACGCGCTTCCCGGAGGATAAGAAAAGCTACTTATTGGCAGAGAGTCGTTCATGCTCAGGTGGACCTTGCCGTCGCTCAGGCCGGACAGCATGATGGAAATTGAGTCTGCATCTTGGGGATCGAACGGCTGAAACATGAAATCCATCCCGGACCGCAAGGTAAACACCAGTGAGTCCTCTCTTGGTGCATAGTTAGAATATTTACCAGTAAAAGAACTATGTGTAGGCCTGTATACTCACCCAGAGCCGGCACTCGTCGTCGGCAGCGGACTGAGCTTGGGTAGTGAGATATCGGTTTCCAGAAACATGATCTGCCGAGGTAAGTTTGCGGCAGATTCTTCCGCGCTACTGTCTTTGTGGGCAGCTTTCTTCGCATCTTCATCTTTCTGTCCTAGCGAGATGCGAGTTGTGGCCCATGCCAAGTACTGGATCTTTTCCTCGGAGTCCTTGGGTAGGACCTGAATGCTATGGGCTGACTTGCTTGTCTCAAGGTTCATTAACCGCACAATACCATCCTCCCAGGCAACTGCGATGAACTGGCCTATCGAAAAGCATGAGCATGTGATCCCGCGAAAGATGGTCGCAATACCAAGCATGAGCCTTGGCGCTTGGAGCAAGCTACGTGAACTCACCATTTGGCTTCCATCGTGTTGCCGTCACTGCAGACCCGCCAAACCGCGCGCCCTGCTGCATTTTGCACACCTGCTCGCCATTGGGCCGATATACCAATACGTTTTTGCCGCTGCCATCAAGAGTTGCTGAAATATCAAGTGTCGGGCAGATTGACGGAAAGTCACGTGGAGATGGACATTCATATGTTGTCTCGCTATAAAGCCGGAGCTTTTGAGGAGTGCTCATGATGACGGCGTGTCAAGACACAAGGCTTTAGGATTAGAATAGCTGGTGGTGTCCGTTCGTTTTCATGACCTGAAGGCGGAGTTGTTGACTTGGCAATGTTGACATCTACATGCCGCGGATGGGTCGTGCTGAATCTTGTTCAAGAAGGAAACCCATTGGCTAGAGATTTGTAGCCTTAGGGTTATGTCGTGATAGTACTAGGGTTGGTAGCTGGGGTTGGGTTATGTATCTAATAGGATATACCATCTATCCATCATAAGCTTCTATTTTAAACTTGCACTCTTCGTGTGAACGGAGATGCCAAAAGGCTACATAGCATCCTCGGCTTTGCGAACTGCAATAAAGTAATTGCCTAGATTCTCGCTGCCAGGGAGCCGCTTCCAGCCTATTCCAGGAACGTACATGACGCCCATGATTTGCGGCGGCTCCCAAATGCCTCTAGACGAAAAGTACGCAGTCATTTCGTCGTGGTTGAGATACTTGTTCCAATCATGCGTGCCCTTGGGAACTATCTTCAGGACATCCTCTGCCATGAGGTTTGTAGTGAACCAGCTAATCCACGTGCGGGCGATAGTGCTCATAACTAGCCAGCCGCCGGGCTTCACAAACAGCCCGGCCCTGTCCAGGAAGGGTGCGGGGTTGTCGACATGTTCTACAACCTCAAAGATGGAGACCACATCAAATTGCTCTTCGGGTTTTGTTGGTAATGGGAGATCTTCAATGGTGGCCTGGCGGTACTGAAGCTTGGTCTTGAGCATTGGGTCGCACTTGGAATGTGCCTGTGCTATTGCTAGCACTTCAGGCGTTGGGTCAATGGCCAAAACACTGGCAGTAGTTGGCAGCCGTGCCGCACTTTCGGCAAAGATGCCCCCGCCGCAACCAATATCAAGATAGCGCAGCGAGGCAGGCGTGGGTGTGAAGGGCTCTGGCTGTGAGGCATGGCATTCGCGCATGAACTCATGGCGCAATGGGTTCATGAGGTGCAAAATGCGCGAGGGGCCATGGGGATCCCACCATGAGGAGGCGAGCTTGTTGAAGTGTGAGATTTCGCAGGGGTCGATTGAGGAGAAGGAGCCGGTAGAGGGTGTCGGGCTGCTTGTGGAGGACTGGAGGCAAGTCGATTGCCTCTGAAGGTAAGTGGTCGGTTGGGGGATATTCGTGCGGGCAGTTCTGGACGCCCGCCGTAGGACGGAGCTCGGGAATCTGCTTGGTAGCATTTTGAAATAGACAGCAAGTCAAGTGGGAGTGTGAACCTACTACCGTATGCACTCTTTGAAGGCCGTTGAATAGGCTTCTCACCTTCAAAGGCTGAAGCGGGAAGAAACTAGGAGCAGTGGGGCTACAAGCTGTGTGTACTTAGGGTTCGTATCCGCTATGGGTTATAGCTGTAGCATCTTGGCTTGATATGATTTGCATACGTTCAAGGCCTGCAATGAGCTTGGTTGCACGCCATGTCTTTATTCATCTTTGGAGATGTCAGCAAGCAAATGGCTTCCCGTAGCTCCTGAATGGTCATGTTGTGTAACTGGATGACGGAAGATTCTCTGCAGTATTATATCTACGATATTGAACCCAAAGCATCAAGCAAAAGACCGCCGCGCGGCTTGCTGAGCCGAGTCCAATGCCCCTTGTTGGGGGATCCGTGGCCTGGTTGTTTTGTCAGCATGTATAATGAGGCTGTCAGCGGCTCAGGGCCGGCAGGCTGGCCCGGCCTTTCTCGGTGCTAAGGATTCGTCATACCATACCACTAGATGATGATAATATATTTGATGAGGCTGGCCCGGCCATTTCTAATGCATGGCTCAAAAGGCGAAAGCGGGAGAAAAAAGCCTGGTTGCGATTGCATCATTGCATGGTTCGTTGTCTCTTGATTTCTTGTTGCTTCATGCCGCTTGTTAACCATGGCACACCCTTCGAGTTGGGTTATGGACTCCTTTTACGTATTTGATTAGCCTGTCCAGGGTGGTCTGCTAGTGGGTAAAGAAAGTTACAGGGGCCCGACTTGCTCTCTATGGGCTTACGGCTGCTATAGCCAGGGCCCGAGTTCCCATTCCATTATCACATGGCTTCCGGCCGTGACG
This sequence comes from Ceratocystis smalleyi, assembly GCA_003449175.1. Classification (NCBI taxonomy): domain Eukaryota; kingdom Fungi; phylum Ascomycota; class Sordariomycetes; order Microascales; family Ceratocystidaceae; genus Ceratocystis; species Ceratocystis smalleyi. Next base: position 47,493 of record NETT01000063.1, on the reverse strand, counting down.
ATGGCTTTGGTTAGACTTGCCGGAACAATTGGAGCTTAGACTATCAAATCACTAATAGTGCTATCATTTTTGTCGCGATATTAGTTTTCCTGTTCTTCTCCTTTTCCTCCTTTTTATCCTTGGTATATGCTATTTGTCACCCATCCGTTAGAGCAGCCCCCCCCTCCATACGTGGCAGAGCTCCGAACCTGGCCTTTGTCATCTTCCCCCACTAAGCGACAAAACGCAAGCAAAAGCTACGAGCTACAATCCTAATCCCCTCTACTGTGCACGACCTCACCCTCCAAAATGCCTTCTACCACATCAATTGAAGCCGGTGCCTTTGATACGATACCAGACTGCATTGCTGCCTACCGTAGGTGCCCCGCCATGAGGCTAATTCTTCGTCTTTGTCCCTTCTCCCTTGTCAGGTTCGGCTATATACTCACTGTTTCTCGCTCTCTGTTTTGTAGGCAATGGAGAGTTCTTGGTGGTCCTCGACGACCCGTCGCGCGAAAACGAAGCGGATCTGATTATTGCCGCCGAAGATTTGACTACCGAAAAGATGGCCTTCATGGTGCGCCACACCTCGGGTCTCATTTGCGCTCCGCTGCCCGCCTCGCGCACTGCCGCCCTCGGCCTACCACAAATGGTCGAATCAACACAAGACCCCCGGGGCACCGCCTACACCATATCAGTAGACGCTGCTGATTCCTCTGTTACTACCGGCATCTCCGCCTATGACCGCGCTCTTGTATGCCGTGTCCTGGCCGACCCTGCCTCCACTGCCGACTCGCTGCGTCGCCCTGGTCACGTGTTCCCGCTGCGTGCGCGCGAAGGCGGTGTTCGCGAGCGCCGTGGACATACCGAGGCAGCGATCGACTTTTGCAGACTTGCTGGCAAGCAGCTCGCCGGTGCTATATCAGAAGTGGTGGACGACGGTGCTGAGGTTGCTGGCCAGGCCATCCGCACTGACGGCGGCATGTTGCGAGGCGAGGGCTGCATTCGCTTTGCGCGCCAGTACGGCATGAAGGTCTGCACAATTGCTGATCTTGTGACGTACTTGGAGAAAACAGAGGGGAAGCTGAAGAGCAATGAGGCGTAAGGCGCGGGGTGAGGGGTGCAAGGTGCGAGGCACGCACAGGGCTGGGTTGGCTGTTACAAATTTGATTTGGCCATGTAGAACACTGGAACACACATCCATTGCACAGCACAATACTGCTATTATTAGTAGTCTTTTTGATCAATCAATATATTGGCTATCTGAACGCGTGTATCGCCGAAACCCCTAGTGGTTTATGGTTAGTATTTCTGCACGCCAAACATCTGATTCATACTGGCTCATTGTTGATGCTGTCGGGCTGCCAATTTTAGTCGGGCTTCGGTGAACTGAGTCACTGGGTTCTTTCATAACCCTAAACAGCCCTCTTGCTCTCTCGCCGAAAGCAAAGAGCTAATTTTTGTGCCCGTCATTCGAAAGCATCATCGATTAGGCATTCTCAAGATAAAGAAATAGGCTATCGTGACCTTGCGCGTCTTGACTGCATTTTTATTTTGTCCCATCGCAGCACAGCATCAGCGGCAATTCCCCAACCGCTACATCTTCGCTGTCACCAAACTTTTGGCCTTAGGCTCTTGTTTAAGCTTCCCATCCCACCTTCCCTCTTGATACCCTATGCCACAGAAGTTTCAATAGCAAATAACTAGCTTCACCTAAGCAGACAAGAAGCTTCTCACCTCGCCATTCAGTTTTCCTCTGGTGCAAGCTTCATCTCTTAGCTTTTGTCCCCTCTATTATCTCTTCGATACGCTCGTCTTTCCTGTTATTTTTTTTCCCGTGTATATTGACCCTCGAGTCTTGCTTGGGCGCAATCCTGAACCATTCATTATTGGGTCTGTCTGCATTGTTTTTCTGCCCCGCAGGCTTGTTGCGTTTCGCCCATCACTACTGCTTCAAACATCGTCAACCCCTCCCAAGATCCCATCGCTTTTCGCTTGCCACATAGCCGTCTTACCACTATGGCGCCTCGCTCGGGATTCGGCAGCAAAAGTGCTAGCTACGGTGCATTTTCTAGCCTTGATACCCTTTCCGACCTATCCTACCTGGCTCCACAGGCCGACACCTCTGGTATCTCAGATGCCAACGTTATCATCAGCTTCAAGAGCCTGCAGAAGAAAGATGATACTACCAAGACAAAGGCTATGGAAGACTTGATCTCCTACACCAAAGCCCACCCGTTTGAGAACAATGGTGGAGTTGAGGATGCTATTCTTGATGCGTGGGTGAGTGGCCGTCTCGTTCAATCCCCAGATGATGCCTACACAATGATGCGGCTAACATGAGAAATCTCCATAGCTTACTGTCTATGCTAGATTGTCTATAGATAACTCTCGTAGAGTCAGGGAGCTGGCACATGTTCTTCAGTTCGAGCTGCTCCAATCCACCCGGAAGCGCATGGACAAGCGATTCCCCAAGTTTTTTCCCGTTTGGCTTGCTGGTCGTTTTGACTCCTCAAATCCTGTCCATAAGGCTGCCTCCCGGGGCCACTCTTCATTTATCCCAACACAGGAAAAAATGATTCTCATGCTTAGCAAGTACCAGGAAATGGTCCTTCGTTATGCCGTCGACTGCTTGCAAGAGACCAAGGATTCTCTTAGCGATGAGCGTTCGACAAAACCCGAAGATGCCGAAGCAAAATACTGCCGCGTCATGAGCGCATCGCTATCGCTGGTGGCGTTTCTAGTCACCTCAGTGCCTAAAGATGCCCGAGAACAACATTTCGATCTCTACAAAGAATACCTTTCGAACGAAAAAGTTTGGGGCTCTGTCAACTATGTCGAGTCGGGTACGGCTAAGGCTGGCCTTAATTTGGCTGCATTAGCCTTTGAACACTACCCGGATGTCATGGTCCTCCAAAAGTCAGTCTTGCGAAAAGCCTTGGTTGCTGATGGGCTTAAGGCGGCCCATGTTGGCACTGCAGACATGTTCATCAGAGTGCTGTGCATTTTGACAGGGGAAATGCCCGAGGTCTGGACTGCGAAGTCGAACGAACGCAAGCCACCCATTTCCCGCCTTGGCTCTTTTATCGAGAAGGGCTCCCAGCATAGTGACGCCCAATACTGGACTCACCTTTCCACCCTCATTCCCTCTATCCCGCAGGAGGAAATATCTCCTTCACGAGCCTTGAAGCTGCTCGACTCCATGAGAATAGGGATGACAGCACGTTTTGACAAAATTTCTCCTAGCAGCCCATGGTCATGCTACGTCACTGTAGCCTCTTATTTCCTATCAACTCTTCCTGCGGAGGAAGCTATTAGTTTCGCGCAAAAGGCTGTCCTACCTGTGTTTGAGGTCGCCCTTGGGCCCAAGAGAGAACAATCCTCTTGGAGTATTGAAGGTTCTCCCTACAAAATCCTTTGCAATATCTACCAGATCCTACTCTTGGCCCCGCCGGGCCGATCACTACTTGAGGAAACTTTGTCTAAACTTTCTGACAATCTCTGCACTGCAATCGCTAGCTCTCTTCCTGCACTTTCACACGACTATGTACAATCTCAGGAGATAGTCTCGGTGCAGGGCCGTCGTTGGTTTTCATTCCTAGGTACATTACAGGCCGAGGCTAAAAGAAAGAACAAGCCAACGGATACCATCATTGACACTGCCAGCCTTGAGGTGGTCCAAAAGTGCTTACAAGTTCTGGACTCTCGCAATCTTAATCCTTTCGGTGCAGCTCAAGTGCTACGCCATGCCTTGGAACATACCAATATTTTGTCTCAGGAAGTCCCGGGACTGGTCAGCTTTCTGACAAAGGCTGGCAAGGACTCCATGCAAACTATCGTCAACTCTAGAGTCCGCACCGACCTCATGGCGATGCTTCGTGCTCTTGGCCTGTCAAAAGGTCCCATGACTTCTTCGTACCCTGAAATTTGGACTATTTGGATACGCTCTCTTGTGTCCATACCCGATCCTGAGCTACAAAACGACGTGCTTGACGCGTTGAGCGTCTTGGTATCACAGGAGTCAAGCACCCAGATCTCTGCTAGGGACCAAGAATTGCAACATATTTTGGTGGAAAAGTGCACGGTTGCTGCAGCTATTGGCCAGCTCGAGATAGTCCGAACCTTTATGGTCAGTGAATGTCTGACACCATCTTCGCACAAGCTCGTGGTCCAAGGCATTATACAACTCTGTGATGACTTGCCTGATGACATTGATCGCACGCTTTCCGTATACGACCTTCTTGTAGCCTGCGAAGCAATGACCATTTTGTCAGACATTGAGCTTGGCGTTTCCTTTATGACCAAGATTCTTTATCTGGCTGAACAATATTCCAAAGATGAGAAAATCTCTGAGACCTGCATGAAGTTGCATTTTGCCTGTTTATCGATTTGCAGCGAAGAAGTCAAAAGCAAAGTTCTCAATGGCATCATCCGACACCAGCTGGCTGAAGCGAACAGTTCCTCTTTGAGTGTTCAAAAACTGATCGGGATATACACAATGAACGAAGATCCTATGAGAGGCATAGCCGACGAAATCTTGCCTCATCTACCGCTATGGCTCGATGATCTTTCATTAACTATCAACAATGCCGGCATCGATCCTCCGGTATCTATTATTTCCCCACTTGGATGTGCACAGTTCATGTTACATAGCAGGCTGAGCCAAAATATAGACTTGCCGTGTGATAAACTTGGTAGAACACGCTCCTTCAGACTTGCTTTGTTCATCAGCGGCTTCAGTATGGAAAGACCGGACTTCTTTGCTTCTTTTTCAGATGAAGAAAAGCTGGCAATCCTCAGCCTTCTAGCTATCTCTGCAGAGCTAGCCTCGGACCAAGCAGCGATGAACGAAGACGACCACCTAATGATAGATGCGCATACAAAGTTTGTAGCATTCTATAGCGAGGTGGCAGAATGCGTCAAGTCTTTCTTAGAATCTTTGGATCCTGACCTTGTCATAACATTTGTTTCTGTCTTGCTTGATTCAGTCAACGAAACCCCAACGGGCTACTACTATGCCCGCGCTGCCAGCGCCTGTCTTCAACTTGCCAACCATCGCTTTGACGATGAATCAGTTGCCACTCTCTTGGAAAAGCATGAGGCATTAAAGCCCAAGCTGCAAAACCCCCTAGTGACGGTTGCTTTATTAGCTGGTACTGGAACCCGTCTTGCCAATTCTGATCAAGTGACCCGTTTCTGCAACCAGCTTGTTAGTGAGGTCCAAGGCATGAAGATCGATTCCGAAAGCTTGTCTGCTTTCCTTTCTACACTGGCAACAACTTTGAATGTCTTTCCGGAAAATGAAGTTCCGGTCCCTCCTAACAGAGTTGTATTTGCCATTCGCAGTCTTGTTTCGTGGATAGAGCCCTCCCTTTCCAGGCCAGGCCAGCTAGCCGACATCTTTCATGTGCTATCGAAGCTTTTACCCGTGATTTCCCTTGTATATGGTTCTCACTGGGAAGACACTATGACTTCTCTTGCTTCATTCTGGCTATCCTCCCCCTCGCGCGACATGTTAGACTACCTAGCGCCGATATATCGGTCATTAGGGCTTTTCAGAGCTCTCGAAACGATACCGGACCCCAATGAGGACTTGGCTTTGGCTTTAGAATCAAACAAGCAGAAGGCCTACAATGGCATCCTAGCTCTCGTGCAAACAGACCGCGTGGTTCCCTCCCGCCCGTTGACAATTGTGGACAATACTATTCTTGAGCATGCAATGCGGATTCCCGTCAAATCGCTTAGCAATGTCTTTGATTTGATTCCGTTTATTTCATCTCAAATCCCAATCATTCAGCGTACCTCTGTGATGCTTGTGCGCAGAGGCCTTCCTCCTATACAGGAAGAGTACGTGGCTGATGTGATTCTCGAGAAGAAAAGTAAGTCTCAACGGTACTTTTTCAACGTCCCAAGTAAGATGCTAACCAGCCCTTTATAGCGGCCGAACTCCCAGCGTCACTTTTGGAGCTTCTAGACGATCCTCCTATTCCTGAAACCTGCCCGACATTGTATTGCGATAGCTCCATCCTGAAGTCCGTCGGCATTGACAGTGACGACGGCGATTTCCCTTCGATAGCTCGTTCTTACCTTTACGGCTGGCTTGCTATCTTTGATATCTACACTCTATCTCCGGTTGCGATAAGATCAGATTACACCAACCAGCTTAAGCAGCATGCTTGTTTCAGCCAGCTATTTGAGCTCCTTGTTGACATTTTGGAACACGCACGTGGACATTACTTGATGTTGGACAAAATGGCGATTACTCCCGATTTAATCACCAAGTACGATATCGAAAATAAGAACAAAGAAGGCAGATGGGACATGACCCGGCTCCTGGCCCATCTCTGTTTTATGTCTCTCAAGTTTGCACCAGACGTATTCCGTCGATGGTATCTGGAGCTTACTTCAAAACAAACTAAAGTTTCCCTGGAAAACTGGATAAGCAGGTATATATCGCCCTTGCTTGTGAATAGCATATTGGATGATGTCAGTGCTTGGGCGGAAAACCAGGAATGTATTGATGATGACGAGAAAAGCCTCAACATCAAGACCAGCCGCAGTACCAAAGAGATTTCTGCTGGCTATGAGATAGACGAGGTTGAAGCGACTATTTCGATCAATATTCCTCGCAATTTTCCGCTAGGCAACGTTGAGGTTGTCGGTACGAACCGGGTGGGCGTTAACGACAAAAAGTGGCAAAGCTGGGTGCGCTCAACCCAGGGTGTGATTATGTTTTCGGTAGGTCAATTGCCCTTTTCTATCTAACCTATGTATGCTTCATCGCGCTAGCAAATGCTGACTTTCTATCACTACAGAATGGAAGCATCATTGATGGGCTCATCGCATTTAAACGCAACATGGTGGGTGCCATGAAGGGGCAGTCTGAGTGTGCCATCTGCTATGCTATTATCTCAGCAGACAAGCGCATGCCCGACAAACGCTGTGGTACTTGTGCCAACTTCTTCCACAAGACATGCCTATACAAGTGGTTCCAGACCAGTAGTCAAAACTCATGCCCGTTGTGCAGAAACCCCATTGACTATTTGGGCGCTGATACGCAGACACGCAGGGGCGGTCGGGAGGAGTAAAGAGGCGGATATCAAGTCGGCAATCATGACTCATGATACGGAGAAGGTAGCTTGGTGTTCTGGGTAGCATCACAAATTACTTGGGGAGGGGGCGCGTGTTGAATTTTGGGTTGTTCATTTATTAGTTTTTTTGTGATACTACATGAAAGGTTTCGTGATGCTTGCGTTCTTGTTCGGGGGGTTTTAGACCCCTTGGTATCTATTGTTTAATAAAAGCACGATGCTGGAGTGCCTAACGTAGCGCATATTAGCAAGCTAGCACTTGAGTTGGCAACTTTATTTCCCTTACCTTTTGGGCTGTCCAGCGGCAGGAGCTTTCGTAGACCACGAGATTCTCGGCAACCTCACGTAGATCGCATTCAATGCCAGCAAATATCTCATCGCGCGACTCGCCTTCAAAGACAGCATACATGTCGAAAGGTGGGGTTCTAAAAGAAACAGCCTCGGGCCACGTTTCACGGGTTGGCGTACCGAGGGTCTTGAAAATGCTGAGGATAAGGCCGAGCTGGTTTCCATCTTCGCTGGCTGCAGGCGACGTGAATAGCGTCGACGGTGGACTACGAGCAGACTCTACAACAAGCGTACCAAAGGCCCACATGTCTAGCGAAGTGCTGTACCGCTTGTTTCCGAAGAGCGCCTCAGGTGCACGCCAGGGCCCAGTGCCAATATCCAGGATTTTGCCATCCGGGGGCTCGTCCATATTTACGCCATCCTGCCATGAAGAGCTAAAGTCTGCCAGTACGGCAGGTCCTGTAGGCGACGCGAGCAGGATTGATGACGGCTTTATATCGCGGTGAATGATGCCTTGCGCATGTACGGCAGCCAAAGCAGTGAGGACATCCCGCAGGATTGCGCGCAGGATAGGCTGCGAAACCGCCATGTTGCGCTGCGTATGGCTAGAAAGGACAGATGCGAGCGTATAGGGCATGAAGGGGAATTCGAGCACAAGCTGTTGCGAAACGTCGTAGAACACAGAGAGTAGCGAGATGCAGGGCGGGGAAAGGGCACGCAGGAATTTTATCTCGCGCTGGGCATTGTGCGGTGGGAGGCTGGGCAATTCAATGACCTTTAAAGCAGAGGTACCGCTACGGTAGACCGTAGAAGTTATGCCAGCGCCAATGGGAATGCAATTCGGCATGGATCCAATTTGAACGCCGGGTTTGGGGGTTTCTGGGTCGTCTTGATAGTAAGAAGGCCCAGTTGTACGAGGACCAGATGGCTCAGCTTGACACTCCGCTTCGTACGCTTCCTAAGATGCAGGTTAGGATAGTTTCGAGACATGGATTCTAGATTAAAGCAACCTTAGAATTGCTGTTTTCAAATGCAGCAGTCTCCAGCTTGAAGGCTTCGTGCTGGTCTACGGACCGCAACTCCGACCTGATCACATGTCAGATACCAAAACTCGACATGACGGCGGGGTTGTAGCGACGGGTCCTACATTTTCTGGACATTTCTGAAGCGGTCTAAGGCGCCTAGTTCGTCTCGCCAGCTAGTAGAAGTCATAATGCGGCTAGAAGGTCGGAACTTGGTGGGTTCAGTGGTGCGTGAAAATAGGTTGGCAGTGCTTTGGCGAAGTCCTTGTTGAAGGGCGTGGCATGGTGAGGAGACAGATGTGGTTTGAGTTTGTATTAGGGTTATAGCCAGCCAGCCAGGGTTACACTGAAGCTAGAAAACGACCATGTAAGTCAACGAAGCTAGCCACTCGGTCAAAAACCAGCGAAGCACTGCCAGCGGAAGACAGGCAGAAGAGAAGCGATTCAGGATTTGATCATGCATCGGAAGTATGGAAATGCTGCAAATGCTACGGTATGGGGAGTAGTACATGCATGTAAGTTGATACTATAGAAGTACAAGGACACATGCACATGTGTCAGAGAAAAAGCTCGTTGAAGCTTACAGATCGCAATGACCGTCTATTCCGAAACTGCCGAGTCCTAAGTCAGTATTTAGTATTCGAACGCTAGACGCAAAAGCAGCGTTGCAGTTGGTTGGCCAGAAGCCTGCAATATAGACAATGGTATTCGGGTCCGCGTACATGTACCAGTCCGACGAACAAAGAAATGAGGCTAGACATGAGAGAGAAAACCTAGGAGTAAAGAGCTGCAACCAAGCCGCTGACGATTGAGTGAATTTGCCTAGGCACATATTGCAGCAAGAGAAGGCCCGTTCGTTGTTTATATGGACGCCGCCCTGGCAACAATTAAAATACGCAAAACAAGACCCC
>NETT01000063.1:12278-38183 GCA_003449175.1 Ceratocystis smalleyi | reverse complement strand
AAATCATCGTGACAGGTTGGGCCACAAAAGCGGCTGTCACGTAGGAAAAAGCTGGGGAAAGAGTGGGAGGCATGGTGCGCACTTGGACGTGTGCTCATGCACAAAAATATGATGTGTATGTAAACATAAGATTGCAATCAACGTATGTGGTGCGTGGAAGCTGCTTGTTTCGTCTTTTCCATTTCGCATGTACAGGAAAGAAGAAGCCGGGAAAGACGGCAGTTGTCTATAGTCTTCGACTTCCTTCTATTTCTGGTCATTCGAATGGGGAAGCGACTTTTCCCCCCTTCCGTTTGTGGTTTCTGATCCCTTTTCCTGCTAACGCCCAGCCGCGCAGAGAACCCCATTCCTTTTTTTTCCCAAGTCCTTTGTCACGTCTTTTTATGCCTTGGGAAAAACTGACTTGCTTCTTTTTATTCATCCCAATACAGCCTTACTCACTTGCCGTGTGCTGCGGTCTTTCTCTTCTGTCTTTTCCCTCCTCAAGACCGCCTTTCTTATTTCTTCCCTCGTCCGTTTGAGGGCCTTTGAGTCGCACTTAGTCAAGACTTGGCTAGGATTGATTTGTTGCCACGGCTTCTCTCACACGGTCAGCATCAACAGCGAGTGGCCCGTAATATTTCTTCTGTCTCGCTTTTATTGTTTATTTATTCGGCTTGTTTTGTCTTGCCGTCAAGATATCATCCCTCGTTGCTGTTCTTTCGAGTCGTCTCTCCTTCTCGTGGCTAGTCAGTTAGTGGCTGCCGTAGCCTCCCATCTCGACATGCCATTTGCCTCAATTTGAGCTCCAATCTTGCTCCCTCTTAGCCAGCTTCCATCCAACGCCAACATCGCAACCTCATTCCCAACCTATTATATTCATCCCAGTATTAGCTGGCATCGGCCTCGGCCCCGGATTCGCAACCATGGACTCTCTCTCTAAGTCCGAGTATGCGGCTATGCTGGTAAGCTCTACTTGCTACTGTTGTTTTCTATCCTGATCGCCAATGCGACCAGTCAATGACACGTTCACCTGTCGCGAAAATTGACTCGTTTTATCCAATATCGCTAACAAGAGCCTCGATACGTAGCCTTTCCTCCAACCCACCCAGGCCGTTTCTGTCTACAACGATCGTCTCAAACGCGTGCTCAAGTTCAACCACGAGGTCACCGACTGGCTCCAGGTACGAATCGGAATCTTCTGCTGCACACATCTACAATGCCATGCGCGCATCAACAAGCGTGTCGTCATCCGCATACGCTCGTATTCCTGACTAGTAACTTAATAGGAACGCCGAAAAGTCGAAGAGCAATATGTCTCCGGCCTCCGGAAACTCAGTGCTTATAGGGTGCCCAATCCCCAATCTGAACTCGGGTATGCTGTCGCACACAATCAAAACTCGCTGTCTCCCCGTCCCTCCTGCTAACATGATCCGCAGTGTATTCCGAGAAGCCTGGGACAAGATCGTCGAATCGGCTGAGCAGACAGCTGCGGCGCATCACCAGCTTGCTGCCAGCATTGACATGGAGATTGAAACTCCATTACGATCTTTTTCAAGCCGAGACGATGTGCGCAACCTGAATACCATTCACGCCAACCTCGTTTCAATGGCACGTGAGCTTGATGATGCCCAAGAAAAGACGGAAAAGCTTAGCAAAAAGGGCGCGAAAACCCATTCCAAATTGGAGCAGGCATCAGCACGCTTAGAGGCTGCTATTTCTCAATGGGAATCCCAAGCCCCCTTTGTGTTCGAGTCTCTCCAAGTTGCCGACGAAGCACGAGTAAACCAAATGCGCAATCTTTTGACTCAGTATGAAACCATGGACCTAGACTGTTCTCAGCGTAGTGCAGCTTCTTCCACGAATGCCCTGAATCTTCTCCTTGAGGTTTCCACCCAGCGCGAGATTGATCAGTTTGTTCACCGGATCACATCGGGCCGGGTGAAGCCTGTCCGCTCCGAGCCTCAATCCACCAATGGCCCCAACGCCCCTAGTGAAGGTGGTGCTCCCCCCTCTGTAGCTACTGAGACTCTTGTTGATCGGAACGCACAGGGCCAAAACTCAGCAAACGACCGTCCTCCCCAGACCCCTATCTCTGTAGTAACATCCGCCCAAACTGCCGCATTAACCCCCGCACAAGTTTCAACTCCCGCCTCTCGTACAGCACCATCCCTTGCTCCTACCACGTCCCATGGCCAAGCGCCCCCCACTTCATCATCTACCAACGCATCGTTCCACATCCCAGCAGCTTTTGCAGCTCCCCCTATGCCTCCAATTCCGTCCAACGAGGCCAGTCACGAAAACTATGCAACACACGATGCAAAACCAGGTACGAACCCATAAAACGCCCTGCAACTAGCCCACCAAATGCGCCTTGCGCACAACTAACACCACTTCTCTTTTCAGACCTAAGCTTGCGCAGTCGTCTGGGCAACATGCTCGGCCGGCGTCGTCAGAGTATCCAAGGCGGATTTGCTGGCTTTAGTCCCATCACTACGCAGAAGCATGGTCGTGGAATGACAGGCAACCACAGCTCCAGCAACATTTCTCCCCGTCCTTCCTTACACGACATTTCTAGTGGCCATGCCAAGCTCCCCTCGCTCTCTGAAGATACCCTCGCTCAGGTTCAACCTTCACAGACCGAGGAAAGCACCATCAATGGCCATGGCTATTCCAAGGAGCTCTCAGATTCACCCATGTCTCAAAGCAACGGTTTCGAAGGCTCAAATACGGGCACTCCCTCGAGCCCTCATGCCGCTCCCCATGAAGACACGAAAAAGGCGGCATCGCCCACTGTAGACTCCGAAGGCTACACCATCAGACCGAATGCTATTGACCCGATAACCCTTGCCCAGCAAGAAGCTGCCAACGCTGAAGGCCATGACAACGAACAGCTATTCAAGCTCAACATCCAGAACAAGCCAATTAGCGAAGAAGACCCCGAGGAGCAAAAGGCGGCTATTACAAACGTTGCGAGTGCACTCTCCATGCAAATGCCTGCCAAGCGGGCCCCCACTGTACGTGGAAGAAGAGAAGTGCGTAACACAATCTACATGCCTTCACCTGTCCAACAACATGACAGCGTGGGGGAGGCTCTTGGTCTGCCTGCTATTCCTCCATCGCCCTCGATTCCCGAAAAGTTCCAGCAGCAGCAGCAGCAGACGCAATTCCAGAAACCGCCATCTCTAGCTGCTCTAAGCAGTGACTCCAAGGTACCAGCTGGAGGCTCTGATACCCTTTCAGTCCGGTCTGGCACCAGCCTGTCTGGTGCCCGTCAATTTCGCCATCCCGAACTGACCAGCGAGGGTCTCTCCGCATCCATCGTTGAAATGGTGGCCGCCACCTTTACTCCGTCAGGCTTAAAGTCGATCAAAATGAGCGGTGAAATTGCGTTTGGCTACAAACCAATGGAACAGGTTGATCGTGACAAGAGTGAGCATTTCCTTGTTATTAGCCATATATGCAGTAGATCAATACTAACAGTCTTATGTAGAAGAAACCGTTCTTATCAACAACTTTCCCAATCTAGAAGCCATTGGCCCCAACCGAATCTTTGTTCATCCGTCAATGCAGGGCCGCAATGACCAGTACAGCCTCGATGTGTCGTATCTGAACCGCACTACTACTGCATTCACATACCGTGTCCATTCCGAAAGCCAAAATGGACTTTCACTTGCACACAACCTCCCGCTTTCCATCGAGCCCAAATGGACAACTCGAGGCGATACTCTTAATTTGCGCATTATGCTTAATATCTACCAAGACAGCAAATTTGAAGAGCTATCGCTCAAGAATGTAGCCATTTCTGTCAACTACAAGGGCCTTGCTACGGGTGTCAAGTCGAAGCCAACCGGAACTCACCTCAAGGAACGGCACATTGTGTATTGGCGCATGGCTGAGCTACACCTTCAAAAGGGTGTTCCTCACAAGGTTATCTGCCAAATTGCCGGCACTAACGCTGCGCCTACCCCAGGCCATATCGATGCTAACTGGGAGTATACGCCGCAAAATGCGACCGAGTCTCTGGCTGGTATTTCTATCTCACGTCTTGAAGAAACAAAGGGCAAAGGCGTCGAGGTTGAGGACGACCCGTTTGCTGATGAGGCAACCTCAGAGTCGTCCGGACTTCCCGCCGACATGAAATGGTCACCTATTCCTCTTGCCATTAAGATTGTAAGTGGCAAGTACGAGGCAGTTTATGACGAAGAGCCATCACCGGCCCTCCAGAGTGCCGCTGCTGTACCTTCATCTCCATAAACCATGTGCATTTGCTATCCTCTGATACACGCCGCCTCTTCGCCTTCCGCCGACCTTATCAGGCAGGTGTATTCTCCCTATACTATTTAATGTCTTCGCTACTGTTGCGTCATACGGACGCCAGAAAGACCTGTCAATCCTTGGTTCATGTGCTTGCTCTTGTTGCAAGACCCGTTGCCCACCATATATATTTGGATGTTGTTTTTTGCTTCTTCCATCACAGCTTCTCAGTCTCGCCTGTATCCCCTGTGTTTTTTATTCTCCTCCCTCCATCGTTCGTTCTTTATCGGCCGTGTACCTCGAGTACTGCCTTTTGCTTTGTTTATTATGGCTCATCCTCTCTCTCCCCTGTGTGTACTCGCTTTGTTCGCGGCATATGCCATGTCTTGTCTTTTCTACCACTATTCTTTGCATTGTTGTCTTTTTCTGATTCCCCCCTCTTTCATTCGCAAAATGGGCGGCTCGCCATGTACGGAACAGGGTATTCTTGCTCGCTCAACAGAACGAAATCAATCTTAATCTTAATATTGTTTTCTCTACTCCCGCCTTAATGTAGTGATGTATACACCATGCTGTAAGGGTTAAATGTAAATAGTAACAAGGGTTATGGCGAGTCTGAGCGCTGGAGATCACGTGACACTAAGCTTGATCGTAGCCTACAAATCCCTGTTGTTCATAAATAAACAAATTTAAGGCTTCCTCTAACGTCAAGCTTGACGCTCGACTCAGTAAACAATCGCACACCTGAGCTAAGCAACGCAAGTGACGGCCTTGCTGCAAGCGAAAACTGTACTAGTGGCAACTAGTTTTGTTCCGTTTCTTCTTGGCTCACTACAGATAACCCATCGCATAGCAAGGTGCAGCACTGCGCCGATTCAATAATGAGAAAACACACGCTCAAGGAGCCAGGCTCTGCGCGCCCGGCATCGCGTGTTGCTGCGCCGACGGCATCAAGCCGGTTTAGATCAACTATCGGACCCGGATCCATTCCCCGGCCTCGGAGTAATTCAATAGCTCGGGTGAGTCGAGGCGACCAAGATGCGGCCAAAAAGGCGCAAGAACTGCGTGCGGCTTTAGCTAACATCAATTTGGTCCTGCTGTAGACAACAAACTTCCACTCGACAGTGACACCAAGCTACAATCTCCTTACTGGCGAGTCCTTGCCCCCGCGGCCTGGCTCGCGTGCAGAATCTATCCACAGTATTGCATGCGATAGCAGCAAAGAAAACATCGCCCCTGCCGATGTCGAGGGCAATGATCAGCAACGACGACAGATCGAGCAGCTCAAGGCTGAACTCGCGACGATGCGCCACCGAATAAGCGTGATGGAGGATGACCATGCACGCGATAGCCTGCGCCACACAACCGAACTCGAGGACCAGAAACGTCGCGCCCAGGAAGACTTCGAGAAGAAGCAAGCTGCCGAGAGCGAGTCTGTTCTAGCGTCGCGACAGACAAGTCGCCTGCAAAGCGAGATCCAAGAACTGCGCGATGCGGCTGCACAGGAAAAATCGGCCTTCGAGAAGCGTCTACGGTCGGTCGAGGATCGCAATCGCGAGCTTGAGGAGTCCATGGAAGAACTCAGCAGTGCCAAGGACGATGCGCAGCGCCGCCACGACAAAACAGTCTCAGATTTGCAGATGCAGCTAGCATCAAATACGCGCATTGTTCAAGAATTGGAGCAAGAGACGCAAGCACGCGAAGAGGTGCTCCAAAAGACACAAGCACTAGTGACAGAGAAGGATGAGCAGATTGGGAGACTCGAAGCCGATGTTCTGCGACTCAAGGCGCAAACCGGCGATGTCGAGACCATGGCGATCATTAAGCGCGAGCTATCTGATCAGGTCTCTCATATCCGCGCACTTGAGGCTAGCAACCGCGATTACATCACCGAGCTGAAGCATTTACGCCAGGTACACAAGGCCGTCGAGATTGTGGAGGAAGAAAAGCGCACATTACAGCGTCGCTTAGAGGCCGCTGAAGATGTGGAGAGGCAGTTTGGCGAAGCGCAGATACAAATACAGCGCCTTGAGGAGGAACGGTCATCGTGGACATCCTATCTGCGTGATGCAGCCGAGGACCCTGACGCCAGTGCTGAGTTTTCGTCCCCGGAAGAGGTTGCTCGCGCTCTTGTGCAAGAGAGACTAAATGCGGCTTCGATGGTGGAGAAAATCGGAGGCATGCAGGCTGAAATCGGGGTCCAGGACTCAACAATCAAGGTGCTACAGGAGGAAAAGATAGCCCTCAAGACAGAACTAGAAAAGGCCAAGAGCACTACTGCAATCGCCGGCGATAACAAGGCCGTTGTACGTCTGGACAGACAGCGAGCTCTGGCTGTCAAAGAGGTTGAGTACCTTCGCGCCCAGCTCAAGTCCTACGATGTCGAAGATGTTACTTTTAATGCCGAGAATCACAACGATGTACATGCCGAGCGCATCCAGAGCCTGGAAACACGCATCCAGACCTCCGAGCAGCTAGTCGACCAGTACAAGGCTGAGGTGCAAACCTTACATGCCGACATGTCTGCACTTGAGGCAGCCCTTAAAAGTGGTGGCATCCACAACGATGAAAAGGCCCTAGGCAGCCTTAAGCGCTCACGCACCGATGTGGCTGAGACCGACGAGGCGGCACAGGAAAAGATAGGCGAAATGACACGCAAGCTGCGATCATCGCAGGACGAGCTGGCTGCAGTACAAACGAAACTAGCAGTGCGCGAGAAGGACGTCATTGCTCTAATGAAGCAGCTAGAATCGGCCAAGAAGACCAGCAAAGTGCGCATTCTTGCATTGCGTAACAACCCCACGGCTGACGTCGAGAAGGTCAAGATGGAAACGCTACATGCACTGCGAAAGGAAAACGCCGAGCTCCTGGCTGTGGTGCAAGGAAGGGCGAGTGACTTTGAGATGATGCCTGCGTCGCAGCTAGCTGCCGTTCAGCGGGACGTGGCAACAGCGAAGGGCGAGACGGCCTCAGCACACAAATCGATCAAGCGACTGAAGGAAGTCTGGGCAGCCAAGTCGTTGGAGTTCAAGGAGGCAATCTTCAGTACCTTGGGCTGGACGGTGGTATTTATGCCCAATGGCAAGATGCGAGTCGAGAGCACCTTTTACCCGAGTGTCACGGACGAGCACGAAAACTCCATCGTCTTTGATGGCGAGCGCGGGACAATGAAGGTCGGTGGCGGTCCAAAGAGCGAGTTTGCCCAACGCATCAGCAGCCTAATCCAGTTCTGGGTGCGTGACAAGGGATGCATCCCGGGCTTCTTGGCAGCGCTCACGTTGGAATTCTATGAGGAGAGAGCAGTGGCGGAGAGCTGAAGAGGGAGAAGAGGGGAGCGGGCATGATGGAGGAGAGGGGAGAAGAGAACTGGTAAGATGAAGCGGATAAATGAAGTCTATGGAAATATAGAAAAGGGAGGCAAGTATATGTGCAAGAGAACAAATTATCTGTTTTCTTCTGGTTTTTTTTTTGTTTTTGCTACAAACTCCAGAATTGTTAGATTGACGACTTTCCATGATGTCAAACAAGACACCAACCAGTCCAAAAACATGATATGATAGCTCCTCTCTAGAGAATGAATGACGTAATAGTGCTTGCAGCGTATGCACTGCTACATGAAACGCAAAAAAGAAACAAGCATAGGAAAATGCGACTATAGAGTACAGAAAGACCGTAGATCATCGAGTATGATGCACATACGGCATGGCGTAAGGTTTGCTTCCTCTTCTGCGAAATCATTTATCCATATACACGCGACGGAGATAAAAAAGAGACGAAGAGACGAAAGACGAGCAAGAAACACCATCCAGCTACGCTCCTCACCACGTTACTGGTCCAAATCGTCCGTCTTCTGGAAGCCCTTTGTATGGGCAAGCATTCCAGTCACAGCCTTGCTTGTGCACCTCTGTGCCCCACCACGAAAACGCACCCATGACGTTGGGATAGATGATGGCAAAAAAGACGACGACAATGCCAAATGCTAGGCCCGAGTCGAGTGCCGCACTTAGCGTCATGGTGTATTTAGTCCACCAGGCGTTTGCACGACGGTGGATGTGGTAGTTGAATACATAGCAGACAACAGCCCATACGGAAAAGTTAAGCCCAGTGGCCGGCGGGATCCAGCTCATGGTGCCAAAGATGACAGGGAAGTTAATATGGCGAGCAATGCTATTTTTGCGGTTGCGTGCGTACAGCCAGACGGGGATCGGCAAGATACCACCGACGAGAAAACACCAGATCAGTGGGCGGTACATTGCGCCCGGCCCAAAGAACTCGCCAGGCCCGACAACTCCCCAAAGGATAGAGCCGTTGAAGTGTACGCGGGCAAATGGGCACGTAAAGCCATTGACGGCTTCTGGCGTGCATATCCCCCGTACGTTGCGGAACATCCAGTTGAGCACGCCAATCTGGGTGCATGATGATACTATTGTCGCTGCTATCTGGACCTGGAAAAGCAGCCGGGGGGGGATTTTCATGTAGTGTCCAAGCTTCAAGTCGGCAGCAAACTTGATGCCTTGGGCTGACGAAATGTAGCCATATGTCACGAAGACCATGTTGGCGACAGGTCTGCCGGGGAATACTACGCCGCAAATAAGCTGGCAGATCAAATAAGTGCTGCTGTTTTGATTGGTGATGGCCATAACAATCCCATTAGGAATAAAGAAAATGACACATATTCCAAGAGCCATAAGGAGGCCGTACCAAGGGAGATGGACAGGATAGCTAAAGGAAGAGAGCCGCACAGGTTAGAAATTAGTGTGTCCATGGAAGACAAGGCAGCATAGGCTGTGCGGAGCAGCACTTACTATTCGACAACAAACATCCCCACAGCTATCATGCTAGCAAAGGTTATCCAGTACCACGACATGGGAGCATCATCGTAGTAACGCATCAAGCGAGTATGAACGTCTTCGCGGTTGAAGCTGGTAGCATTAGCTGACCGAATCGAAGCACCAGATGACGTTCCAGGCCGTGAGGATGCTGGGATGCCAGCAGAGCTGTCGTCAACACGCTGATACAACGTAGTCCCAGACACTTCCGCGCTGACCTCTTGCAATGACTTCTTCCATGTCCGCCAAATATCCGGCCCATACCAGCAAACAGTGTGAGTCAAGAGCGCAGCCAGCCCGGCAAACTGCACGCCATAGCTGAGGACATATGTTATGGGGAGGAAGACTCGACTGTAATTGCGGTAGGCCTCGCGGTCAAAGACAAAGTCTTTGGTCAATACACGGCTAACATCGTACACTTGGCCAGTATTATCAAAAACAGAAGCCGACAGAATGGGCATGTACGATGAGTATAGCACATTGGCATAGTACATGATGGGCGCTAGAACCCACATAACAATAGCTACACCAGCCATCACATTCATGGCAACCCAGAAATCAGTCTGCAAAGGGGACCCGATGTAGGTTATTTGCGCCCAGTCAAAGGTCATAGGAAACAGGCCCAGCCCGGAGACCACGCCAAATAGATTCGCAACAACGACATTCTTGGGCGCAAACCACGTCAGAACATTAAAATAGCTAAGGGCAGGGAACAGCAGCCCTGGGAGAAAGTAAAACGCACAGCTGCCTAGCCAAACAAAGCTAAAGAAGCGCCAGCGGCTGATGCGCCACCCATTGGCTGGTTTATTCTCTTCCTTGTGCAGCGTTGAAAACATAGCAACAGACGTTAGCGTGCCCGGCCAAATCATACTACTGGGCTGTACTAAGAAGCGCCGTGTCAGCCCGGCAAAGGCGTATCCTAGTATTTGAGTGGAAAGCGTAAGGAGAAGCTGGTAGGGGATAGTGACGTCTTGTTTGTACAATTTGCTCTGCTCAACAATGACGTCGGTCGCAAAGGCAAAACCAAAGGCGACATTGCTACTAACATAGACGCAGGTATGTTCTTTTTCATTCCACCACCCTTGGCTAAGCCACAGCCGCCAGCGCTGCCAGACTGAAGCATAGCGTACTGATACGTTGGGCCGGTTTATCAGGACGCCGGCTCGGAAGACCTCGTCTGGGTCGTCTGGTCGTTTGAGGATATAGTCCCACAGATGACCTAGTGGGTGAGCTAATAGTAGAGCAATCATTGGCGTTATGGCTACGCTGGGGTAACGCAGTGAAAAGAAGAGATTGGTAGAAGACCCTAGGATGCTAAAAAGCAGAGACAGCGCCCACATTCGAGGCGTATTGATAGAGAGCGTAAGGTCGTCTGTTAGCGGCACGGTAGCTCGAACAAACTCGTGGGGTGAGTTTTCGTGGGCATCCTGGTGAGAATCAGAGTCGCTGTCTCCGACGTCTATTATAGTGTTATCCGAGCCGGGGGCTGTTGCCCGAGACAATGGCCTCCTATGCAGTATATTTTGCTCGCTTGGTGGGATAGTAAACGGCTTTTGCTGTGGTGGGGACTCGGGAGGAGAAACTGTTCCGTATGAAGCTCTGTCATCGTCGACTAGAAAGGGCGTGCTGGGCTCCATAGCACAGGTAAGGTTGAAGATTGAGCGGGAGTCTTGCGCAGAACAGTGGAACACGCGATCAGATTGGCCCCGGGGCTTTAGAACAGCTTCTCCTTTGTATTCTAATTCGTCGGGAATGGGATAACAAAGAGCAAGGTACTAATACACAGCTGGTAGGAGATCAGAGCCGAGGGTATTGCAGGAGAAAAGAGGCACACAGGTAGTGATACAAAGATAGTCTCGTGGTCCCTCAAAGATATAGGATAGGGAAAGGGTAGAGAAGCAAGAATTGTAGTAGAGGCGCAGATGGAGATCGATACCGGAAGACGAGCAAACCTAGACAAGAAGGCCCAGCAACATAGAGAATGGCAGAGAAACCCAGGATTTCAAGAACAAAAATTGCACGGGCGCAGAGCAGGTATAAATAAAACATGACGGGTCGGGGGGTGTGGGAGAGAGCAAACACAAGGAGCGCCTGGGTGGGTTTATACCAAGAAACAAGAGCAAGCAAGGTACTCTACAAGCATGGCAACATATAGTTGAGTTGCTGCAAGCAGGACAGGGCAATGCTTACCAACCAAAAATAGGTGAGTTGGAACAGCTTCAAACAGAGCGCGACAGAGTGGTAGAGAGCATTCAAGGAGCTAATGAGCCAGTAAAAAATAAACCCAAAACGATAAAAGCCCAGCCGTCAGTGTCGTAAAGGAACTTTTTCTTGTTCGCACGCCGCAGCAAGAGGGAGACAAATAAGATCGAAGAGAAGGGGGAGTGGGTGGGAGGAGACGAGATGTTCTAAGGGGAGGGGTGAGCATAAGAAAGAGTGAGACGAGCAGCCAAGCAAGGCAGAATCATCACCCCGTTAGCATCAGCAACCAGGGGAGAGGGGTGGCATTAGAAGAGATGCAGAACAGGCCATGCACTGCGGCCGTCGCCAAATTTTGTTCATCTCAGTTTCCTTTTCTGGATCATCAGGGGCTTGATTGGCGATGGCATGCTGTATTGCGATAGTCGAAGATCGAAAACAAATGAGTTTGTAATGGCCGCTGAGCAGCACTGTTGATGCTGCTGATGATGTGATGATGTTGATTTTGATGCAAGGAAGGAAACAGTTTTCAGCGGCGAGTTTCCTTCTTCCACGCAACTACAGCACACGACAATAGCCCTAGGGTTATAGCACTTCCAGGCTCTAGGGTTCTGCCCTTAGAGGCCTCTTGCACTCTGCGAGCGCGAGCGGGAGGATCGCCCAAGTTGACACAGTCCCATAAGGACCTGCAGGACACTGTATGGGCCTTGTGACTATGCCCTGGAACGCTCGAGCCTCACCGTGCTGGAGCAGTGCGCACCTTAGCCCTAAGATTGCTTGATCAATCAGATTAGATAAAACAGTGCGGGTCCATTACCGTCCAAGAGGCGGTTCGTATGCCAACCAAGACTTGCCAAAATTTCACGAGATGAAAACTTTTCAAAAAGTGCATAGGGAAATCCATACACGGTGATTCCTATTCGCTTTACCGCCATTTGAGAGCTTCTGGGCTATTGCACACCCCACAGCCCCTCGGGAGTTTATTGAGCCCCAGCAGACCCGACCAAGCCCCAGACTATTTAGGCCATCTACGGGCTAAGATGACTGCAACAACGACATTGTGCTTGCTGGCTGGGATGTTCCTTGAAGCCCTCCCACTAAACAGCTTGTAGTGAACAATGTCGTGGTGTAGTAGCTTATTTCCCTCCATGGCCCCCATCATCTTGGTCGCTACAGGCGTCCCGACCGCCCTGCTTGCTGGTGAGAGCTATTCACTTCACGAAGCGGGGGAGTGCAAGTCTGGTATGCCTGGCTTAGCCTCGCATCCCTTGTTTGGTGTCTTGGAAAGCCTCATATGGCGCACCTCCTCTCCCCTTCGACCCGCAGTGATTATTTATCCAACGCCTCCTATTTGTGGTTCAGTTTCAATAGACGCGGGAAAACAGTGCTAGCACATGATGGTTGCCATACTTGCTTTGCTCGGTGTTGCATAGGTAGGCAGGCGAGGGCTATATGCTGCTACCCTTATGATTCATGTGCATGAAGATACAATGCATATGTATTTACTGGTATTTTAATGAAGATAATCATCCTAGCAAGGGTGCTACCGCAGTGCGTTTGCCAAGAATGTCAACGACAAGTCATCATGAGTCCTGCCATATCCTCTTCGCCTACAGAGCGTCCTGCCCAGACGATTGATATAACAGCGCCTTCCTAGCCTTTGCTCATGCTTCCAAGGGGATTTTCAGCTGAGATGTAGGAGACGTCGCAGAGAACCCTTTGAGACAGCTCTGTCTCGTGAGAACGCGCGAAAAAAAAAAAAAAAAAAAAAAAAGGGAACGGGAAAGACAAGTTCGTTATTCCCTAGACCCTGAGAAGGGAGCGTTAGAGCTAGTAATAGCGCATTAAGTCGGACTGAATGCTACCATTACTATCCAGGATCTTTTCTAGACCTTGTCTCTGCAAATAGATCTGACAAAGGCGGGGTAGCTGTGCTGCGCTTGGATAGAAGCCTGCTGCTAGCTGGTGATAGCGTCTCGTTTTCGTCTCCTGCGACAAGCCGCAAGGAAGGGCGTGTGATAAAGGGAGCATAAGAATAGGCATCATTCATGTCGTACGTGCTTGTGACCATGCCTTTATCCATATTGATGACTCGATATTTCCAGGGTGATGCACGGCCAAAATTTATTCTTTACATGTCGTACATCGGCTACCGGGGACTATAATACTGCCTGATTAATATATTATCTACAGCCCAACATGGTAGTACATCAGCGGTAACTTGGTACTTGAAAACTATCTTGGCTATGGTGATGGTAGCACTATAGCCGCACTGCCTAGCTAGCTGCTCGCTGCTAGTATAAGCGGGGCTAAAACATCATCGTTGTCTCCTGAAAAAGGCTGCTGTAGCCCGTCATTGAGACCAAGACTATATCACCAGCCGACCATGGCATCCTCTACGCTTGTTCTCGCAAAGCAAAAACTCCGCGCCCTTGTGCGGGAGTCTCTTCACAAAATACCCCATGAATCTGTCATCTCCCAGAGTAAGCTTCTGCCTGCCCCTCCCTGTCCCTTACTGCCAGCTTTCCGGCTATGCTAACGTGTTACAGGCAGTGCCATATTCGAGACTTTGCGCAGGCTTTCGCCATACATCAACGCGACTAGTATAAGCATATTTCTTTCAATGCCAGCCGGAGAGGTCCAAACGCGAGAAATCGTGAGGCATGCTCTGCAGAGTGGAAAGGCTGTGTACATTCCGTATTTACACAAAACACCGCCACACCTAGAATGCACCCCTAAGCGTGTCATGGACATGGTACGCATTCGAGATCTTGAGGACTACGAATCTCTTCAACCAGACAAATGGGGTATCCCCAGTGTTGATCCCGTTTCCATCGCTACTCGTGACCGTGTACTCGGCGAAACAACGGAGAAGACCAGCCGAGTAGCTCTCGACATGGTCCTAGTTCCAGGCTTAGCATTTGATACTAGCCCCGGTGGTGGCATCAAACGCATGGGACAAGGCCGTGGCTTCTATGATCTTTTTTTTGAGCGCTACGCCGCGGAGCTGTCTAACCCCCCCCTCACCTTATGTGGGCTCGGTCTAGAACAACAATTCCTCCCCAACATGTTACAAGCATCGGAGCTGCCAGTAGGGCCGCAGGACAAGCTCCTTGATATGCTGATTCTCGGGGACGGATCTATTATACAATAAGAAAATATCATTCATTTTTTGGGGCTGGGATTGACAAATGGTAGCAGTGGCGTTATTAAATGTGACGCCTCTGACACTTGTAGCCCAAAAGAAACAGTGAAAGTAACGAACAGCATTAAATAACAAAAGATGGAAACAAGAGGCTGTAAAAGAACACACAAACTCCTAAAAATAAATCACAAGTGAGCTCTAGGCCATAATCCACTGCCTGCCACTTGGTATGAACGAAACAAAACACGTCAAGCAGATGGCCAGACACCAGGCAAGAGAATGGGAACGGCATTACTACCGCTCTCATCCCGAAGTCGAGAAACGGACACTCTTGCGGCAGCAGCATATGAAAATCCATGCGACCTTGAGAACCAAATGAAGCCCCAGTTTCTGCCTTCCCCAGTCTCGTTCCTGTGACTGCCCAATTGCCGACCCTGTTCGGTTTTGATGCTTGATTCTAACCATTCAGTCACAGAAAAGCTCCTGAAGATTTGTTGTCTGGCCGTCTGGGTATATGTAATAGGTTTAAACCGATTGTATCAGCGAGACATTGTCGCCCTTGAGGAGGATTTGACCTGTTGTAAAGAGCTGGGTGTCAATAGCACATCTTCCAGGCAGCCAAAACGGCCACAATTGGTTCACGAAAATCAGCGTACCTAGCGGTCTCCGAGTTTCCTCCGGGTTGGTCTTGGAAACAATCTTGACTTCCACAGCGTCGTCTAACACTAGGTTCATGAATTCGTCAAAGCCCTAAGTCGATCTTGTTAGCCGCCATTCATACGAGCACCGTTGTCGTGTAGGCTCCGTGGCCGTGCATACTCTGATTTTGCCCTCAATGCGAATTCCAAGCTGTTCATATAGCCACACCTGCACCGTAGTGTGCGACTGCAGTAACTTGAAGATGAAGTTGATGGGGGGGAGTAGTACCCGCCGACCACCGCCGCCGCCACGACCTGTCATTTTGAATTATTGGGGGGGAAAGAGGGGAGTAAAATGGCCGAATGGTTGCTTCTCAGCTTATGAATGGTCGCAAGGGGGCTATGTAGTTGGGTTTGACAGAAACTGAAAGGAATCGACGTCGTGGGTTTTGGGTGAGAGGCGGTGGAGCAGGCAAGGCTGGCAGATCACGGCGGGTTTTTCTCCTCTAAAGTTCAAGTTTGTTTGGTAGCCTTGCGCCTCATGTCAACAGAGCTCGGCTGCTTTTCTGGGCCATATATAACCATACAGGCGCAGGTACGTTTGGATCCATCCTGCCTTTGCTCTACATTCCATGCTGCCAGTGCGGGGCATATAGTGGCGCCGAGGGGCTCTGGTGTGGCGCTAGCCAGGCTTGAATCAGCTTAGCTTCAGCTTTTTTTCTTCAATAGCATATGGAACATCAAGGAAGGCTGGCGCTTTGTTGCTCACCTCATATCTAACGCTTGGGACCTCTCGTTTGCTTAGTTTGTATACCTTTTGGAACAACTCAAGCCTCTTGTTGCGCTCTGCCCTCTTAGTTGTTGCTTCTTTGTCTTTCTTCTCTTTTTTCCGCACATCTTCAAGCCCCAATTAGCTTGGTTATACTCGCTCATTGATCGCTTCCCCTCCTTCCCCCTCCTCAGCCCAACATACTAACCAGAGTTGTCCTGGTTGTCCTACTCTGCTGATTTTCGTTGCTTCGACTCAGCGTACATCTGCTCCGTCCTTTGCAACAACCCTTTCGCCTGGTTTCTCTTCGTTTTGCTTTTCTCAACCTGTGGGCTTTCAACGCTTAATACCCTCGACATTGACGCTGCAAACTTCCACGTTTCTTCCAATCAGCACCCTAGATTCCCCTAGGACGCCTTGAGTGGCCGCTCTCACAGGAATTCAAACAAAAGCCGGCGACCTTTTTCCACAGGAATATCTTTGCAATTACCCAGAGCTTGCCCCCACCCTCTCCCCAAAGTTATTATCGTTAGCCGTCATCAGGCACGCATACGCGTACTCACATACGATCACTCCCCCTTTATAATCTAGAAACCATGACTTCTGTCCCATCTACTGAAGTCTTTCGGGCCGAAGATGTCCTCGCCGCTGTTGTCACAATGCGAGGCGGGGATGTTGAGGCCAAAAAGAAAGCTCAAGAGTTCCTGCAAAACTTCCAGAAATCAGTACGCTATTCTCGTTCCAACCGTCGCCTCCTCTCTCTCTCTTCCCCCCCGCCCTTTCTTCTTTCCCGACTAACATGACATCTTACTCTAGAACGGCTCCTGGGCCACTATTATCAGCATTCTTCAGTCTTCTGCTGATGATGAAGCCAAGCTGTTCGCTGTCATCACCCTTCGTGGAAAGGTTTGTATATTGTATTTGTGGATTGTCCTGTTCAAGCCTAATGACATACCATGTTTCTTCTGCTATTATAGATTACATACGACCTGTCAACCCAAATTCCCCAAGACCAGGTGGCTGGTCTCCGTGATCAACTTTTACTATTCCTCGCTCACTTCGCTTCTGGCCCCAAGGCTATCCGTGTCCAACTTTGCGTTTCTCTCGCGGTCCTTGCCATCCAGATGACAGGATGGAAAGACGTTCTCCCCACTGTGGTCAACGCCCTCAATTCCAGTCATGCCGCTATTCTCGATTTCCTTCGCGTTCTTCCTGAAGAAGTTACGGACGGCCGCAAAATCACCCTTACTGTATGTGACTACCAACCTCAATCTCTCGATCCCAGCCGCCCAACAATATTCAGCTCAGAGATCAATACCAGATCTCGTAGCATACCAAATTTACCTTTGCGATTATCCTCTCCCCTACCCTCCACGAAAGTTCTGCTTGCGACATGATTCTGCCTACCACTATCCCATATTAATCGATCGAGTCGAGTCGAGTCGAGTCGAGTCGAGTCGAACCCGGCCCAGTGGTTTTTTTTTCAGCCCGACGTCAACCAGCTGCGATCAAAATCTAATAAATCTACGTCACATAGGAAGAAGAGCTGAGCCTGCGGACCACAGAGCTTCTTAGCGATAACTCAGAACAGGTTGTCCAGCTCCTGACTAACTATGCGCAATCTTCCCGTAAGCTCTTGAAATCCAACCTCTGAATATTGATGTCTTCTCAGCTAACTCCTAGAATAGCCGAAGCTGCACAGAACCCCCAACTTTTGGAATGCATTACTGCTTGGCTCAGGGAGGTACCCGTTAGTCGCATTGCCAGCTCACCTCTATTGGAACTTATTTTCACTGCAGTCAAAGAAGAAACATCGCTTGTCGAAGCTGCCGACTGTCTTTGCGCTATCCTTCGCGAAACTTGCGAAGTCGACGACAATCTTGAGGTCATCAAAGTCCTCTTCCCTCAGTTGATCCAACTCCAGCCTTTAGTAAAGAAGTTTGTAGAGGAAGAAGACATCGAGTCGTACAAGGCCATTACCAAAGTTTTCTCTACTGCTGCTGAGGCATGGGTTGTCGCTGTTGCACGCGAACCTCAAGTCTTTGGGCCCCTTGTGGACGCTGTTCTTGAGTGTGCGTCTCTGGATAAAGGGCGTGACGTCATTGAGCACACTTTCCATTTCTGGTACGAACTCAAACAGTACCTAGTTTTGGAGATTTACATGCAGGGACGTCTCCATCTGGCTCCGGTTTACTCAAAGCTTGTTACCATCCTCCTCCATCACCTACAATACCCTACTCCAGAAACCGGAAACGAGCAAGATCTGTTTGACGGTGATCGTGAAATGGAGGAGAAGTTTAGAGAGTTTCGCCACCAGATGGGTGATACTCTCAAGGACTGCTGTGAAGTTCTTGGTGTTACCGAGTGTCTTACCAAGGTTCTTGACGCTATCAACGTCTGGATGCAAAGCTATGCTTCTCAGGCTATGGCCAACTCAGTGCCTCATTGGCAGGAGCTCGAAGCACCTTTGTTTGCCATGCGTGCCATGGGTAGAATGGTTGAGCTGGATGAAAGTGTTGTTCTGCCTCAGCTTATTCCTCTGCTTGTCCAAATCCCTAGCCACGAAAAACTGCGCTTTGCTACCATTATGGTTCTTGGACGCTACACCGAGTGGACCGCGGCTCACCCTGAATTCCTCGAGGCTCAGTTCACCTATATTGTCTCGTCCTTTGAAACCGACTCTAAAGAAGTCGTGCGAGCAGCTGCCATGGCCATAAAGTTCTTCTGCACGGACTGCCGCGATCTCCTGAGCGGGCAGGTAGTTCAGCTCCAGAAGTTCTACGATCAGATCCTGGACAAACTGCCCGAGATTAGCCAAAACGAAATTACCGAAGGCGTGGCTAGCGTTGTGGCTGCTCAGCCTGTTGCTGAGATCGAAAAGCTCCTCGCGCTCTACTGCGATCCGCTTTTCCGCCGCCTAGGCGAAAAGGCTACTGCTGCCACCACTGAAGAGGGCAAGCTGGCGGTAGCTGATCATCTGAATCTAATTACGTTCTTTATTCAGATTGTCGTGCCGCTGGTTAGTGATGGCCAAGAAAATCCTGCCGTCAAGTACTGGCAGGAGCGCTTCCACATGCTTTCAACTGTTCTGAAGAGCTTTGTAACCTGCGTGCCCATCTGCGAACGGATCTGCAAGTGCTGGCGTAACATGGTTCTCTCTTACCGGACGGCCATGACTCCCCTCCTGCCTATCATGGCTAATGAGCTGGCGTCTGCCTTTAGTACATCTCGCGAAGGTTGCTTCCTTTGGGCCACAGGCGCCATTTTGCGAGAATTCTCGGAAGATCGCGAGCACGTCAGCCCCGAAATCTCGAACAGCATCTATGCATTCTTCGAGGCCCAGGCCACTACTTTCCTTCGTGTTATGAATGAGCTGCAGCCCCGCGAACTTCCCGACGTGGTTGAGGATTTCTTCCGTCTACTAGTTGATGCCCTTTTGTACTACCCGCAGCGCCTCATTCCGTCGAACCTTCTGACGCCTATCTTCCAAGCCGCCATTTATGCTCTTACGCTAGAACAGCGCGATCCCCTGTCATCGACTTTGCACTTCCTGCTGGACTTGATCTCGTACGCTTCTAACAACCCTGCTACTGGCAGTGGTCTTGTGCCTGAGGTTGCTTCCCAACTTCAAACTATTGTCAAGGACCTGATCCTGACAGGCGGCAACCAGCTCGTCAAGCAGGTTATGGCTGGCATGATGCTTACTTTCCCTCGTGACTGCTTCGCCAACGGCAGCTCGGTATTGCTTGACCTCTTCCGCATTTTCCCTCGGGAAACGGCTGTCTGGCTGGAAAGCACCATTCAGCTGCTTCCCGCTGGCACCGTCACGCCTGCCGAAGCTACCAGATTGATGACCAAGATTAAGGAGCGTCTCCAGTCTACTGACCCCTCTGATAACAGGCAAGTGAGAACTATTCTGCAAGACTTTACCAACTCGTATCGCAGACGCAATGTAGCGCCTCGCGATGGCCTAGGCCAGCTTGAGGCTACTAGATTCCGATTTGTTGGTTGAGGTATTGCAGTCTATGTCGAATGGAGAACAGAAGAAGAGGGACGGGATTGGCAAATTGTTTTCTTGCGGGTTATTTTTTACGTATTTGGTCTATTTATTACATGTCAATTAGAGTTAAGGAAACGGCCGGAGTTTGGATGGTAGGGAAAGAGAGACAGAAAGAAGCAGAATCGTGGTATTGAATATCGGATGGGGAAGAAGAGGGGAGAGAAGAGAAAAGCAAAGGAAATTGGCGGAACAGCGACTTACACTGTGCCACCGCTCTCATGCCTGCCTCACTTGCACCCTTTATCTGGATTTCTACATTTGCATTTTGTATCAAGCGTGTCGACAGTGTAATGTCTATTGGACAGCCCGCCATCAGACAAGAAGCTCACCGCGATGATCCGGCTTAGCGAAGAGTATGTAGAGGAGGAGGAGCGTTGGATTAAGATGTAAAAGATGTTATTTTAACTAAGGAAAACAATAATATTGCTGACTCTAAGTAGCTGCCCGGCAAAGCCGCAGTCCATCTACATGATGATACCCTACTTATCTGCGGAAGTCCATTTATTCCGACTTGTTTTCTATAACCTCACCCGCTCGCAGCAGGGCTTGACTTGAAGTTGGGTGATGCAGTTGTACCGAGCGTCGACATGGCTTGGGCTGGTGCAAGAGAAGCTACTCAAGTTGTTGTACAACATGCTGGATGTTGGTTCGTTAGTAGGAACTTAGCTGGTCAGCCAAGGGCGCCTCAGAAGCATCGACGCCCACGTGTCACTTATCCGCGCATTGATAGGTGAAGGGTGAAGAAAGTAGCCCAAGATTCGGGTCGAGGGGGTCTTTCACAGTGCTAACCCGAAGGTTGGTAGTTCAGAGCCTCGTTTATATGAATGAAACCTATACCATGGCATCTGATCAGGCCTTGGACGCCGGTAGGGAGGTAGCATGTAGCCAGAAAGTTTGATATTTGGTTCCGCTTGCCCTTTCCGCAACAGTCATAATTCCCAAGCACCTTTAATGTGGCTTTCAAAACAAAGCGCCGCCGACTTCTCTGCGATATGCCAAGCTAGAGAAAGAGACCCACCGTTAGCGATGCTATGGTTAGCGACCTGCCTGCAGGTTATAAGCAGAAACAGGCGACGACACGCCCAACTAGCGATATCGCGACATACTGGTGGCCAATATTCGTGCACTCACGGCGCTTGCTGTGCCTTAGAAGCCAATAAGCTTCAAAGCCCCCAGTGCATTGCAGCAGAGAGACCGGTATGGTAAACCATATAAGGGTTATAAGCGTGAAAGCTCTCGAAGCTTAGGGTTGGGTATGCTGGCACTGACAAAATGGCCGAC
Source organism: Ceratocystis smalleyi (assembly GCA_003449175.1). Classification (NCBI taxonomy): domain Eukaryota; kingdom Fungi; phylum Ascomycota; class Sordariomycetes; order Microascales; family Ceratocystidaceae; genus Ceratocystis; species Ceratocystis smalleyi. Next base: position 17,026 of record NETT01000063.1, on the reverse strand, counting down.
ATGTGAAAATGACAGTGCAATGCAAGACAGTTCTGTTCTGTTCCTCAGTGCAACAACAGATGACCTAAATATACTTGGCCCAGAGAAACAAAGCATGAGCATTGGCCAAACAAAGGCTGCTTCCCACCTGTCTACTTGTCCCACGTCACTGGCTTCGTCGTTAACCCATGGTTTATCGGTTATTGTTTAATAGGAACGCGTTCAACGCGTCTGGCATTATCTAAGGAAGGCGCAAAGCTTCAGCCAGCAAGTTTATCCGTTCCTTGTTTGGCAACAGCTCGTTTCGCAAGATAGCTAACTTTGCCTTGCTTAGTTGGCCGTCTGATAATATCATCAGCCGAGCGTAAAATTTTAATCATCTGTTTTCTTTGTCCTTTTCCAACTCTTTTTTTTTCTTCTTTTTTTTTTTGGTCTGGTCCTATTGTCCGGTGGCTCCTCTCCCGTCCTCACTGGCATCAACGGCCCCGAGGCTTTTGAAGAGGCACGTTGACGTCATTTTATCGATTGATCAACGCTGTCCATCATTTTTCACTGCTTATCCAACCAGCCATCGTTATGATGGAACATAACAGCCTTGGCCAGTCCTTGCTTAATTACGCCAAGGCCTCCAGTGATGCTGGCACCGCTCGTAGCAATAGCGGGCTAGAGTCTGCCTTGGACGCTCTCACCAATGGGAAGAACAGCAGTGCTACCACTAATCATGGTACATCAACGCAGCAAAACAGCTTGCCAAACCATGAAGCCCGCAATAGCCCCGATCCGCGGCGGTCGGAGACTCCAAATCGGCTGTCCCAGCGCCAGTCTCTTGCAGCTGCGGCCCGTATCCCTCTGGCCGCAAATACGCGCATGGACAACGGCTACGCACCAGCTTCTACGCCACGCCGGAATCGTGCGGAATCGCCGCGGTCCGTCCGCTCGGTTGATCACCACCCGGCTGGTATTTGGAGCCCTTCGGTTTTGTCCGAGTCAGACTTTAATCCGCCGAGCACAGTGGATACAAACCGCTACCAGCACCAGCACATTGGATTTAAGCTGAAACATGATGCCAGAGACATCACAAGAGAAATGGGCAATGATATCGGCCGAGAGGATGTATTCGTCGGTGTTGGAATGGACAACTCGCGTAGATGGGGGAGACGCGACTCACGACCACCCGCCTTCAGCATCAGCGACGGCAAAGTATCAGTGACAGGAATCCAGGCACCCGTGCGTACAACAGCCGACTATCGGGGCTCACCAGAACGGTCCCTCTCGCAGCCTGCAGCTCGCGATGCTGACCCAAAACCCCGGCCAGCCTATCCCAACAATCTATTTGGCAGCGATAGCGATGATGATGATGATGATGGTGCCGAGAATGAGAATGCTGGAGGGGAACCGGAAAGCTTCCGCAAAAACGCCATCCAACATCCCGTTGCACCGCGCCCCATGCAGCCTCATCGCCAAACAGCCTTGGATCTTGCTAACGATGACCTAGACTCGTTGTTGGATGAAGATGAGATGGAAGATGACGATGTATTTGGCAGCAAAAGCGAAGCTTCCGACCAACCAACACCTAAAGCAACACGAAAGCCTGCCGTGAAAATGACTTCAAAGTCGCATCTGCCGCAGCAGCAAGCACAAGGGGTGATGCACGCCCCACCCCTGGCGTCACGGCCCCCGCTATCCAGTATATTGTCCAAGATGGCGCGGGCAACAAGCGAGGGCAACTTTCAGAAGCGCCGGCGACCTAGTTACGATTACGATGACAGCGTCCTCCAAAAAATGGACTATTCTGAACTCAAGAGCCAGCCCTTTGACTACGATCCTGCCGTCGCTCCCGCCCTCCAAACAACAGTTGGCCATGGCGAGACGCTGCCAGCACAGCTCTTACACTACAAAACACGCACCGACGCGGATCAAAGGGATTTCTTCTCACGCATGACAGTTACGGACTGGGAGCGGTCGGGGGACTGGTTCCTAGATCAGTTTGGGGACTTGGTGCAGCAAGTTATCCAGGCACGCAAAGATAGACGAGCGATAGTGGGCCAGTTTGAATGTGAGGTAGCGAGCCGCGAAGAGCAAGTGCGCACAAAGCATGATTCGATTGAACGCAAGATGAATAAGATGAAGCACAATGGACTAAAAGTTGTTGGGGATGAGCTTTGAGGTTCAGCGCAAGACTGCTTTTCTTGTTCCTGCCGGTAGGCTTGCTCAACCTACCCGGAATCTGCGTTGGGTGGTCGGAGTTAGGAGGGGGTGTTTTTACATGTAGGAGATAGAGGCTATATCGGAGACGGAATTATTTCATAGGTTTTTATCTTGTCCGGGTTCCTCCTGCATGTGCTATACTGTATAGTGCTCCAGGACACTTCTGTCCCCGTCAACCAAGATTTCTAGGTAGCGCCCCGTGGTTTCCGACCTCGGGGGAGCGTGTTGTCGAAGGCTTGGTAGATATAGTTCATAGGCTGGAAAATACCCATCGACAAAAGTAACGACCTGTTCGTCTGTCATGCCAAGGCCCCTCTCCTTGCGAAGCTGTTTTTCTTGCTGTAGGCGCCATTCATACACGAACATGATGTCTGAGGCTGCTATGTGGATAAACGCGCCGAATTTCTCCGTGACCGCATCGTAGGCTTTTAGATACTCGTTTATTTCCAGCAGGGTTTCTAGACTGTGCTTGTGTAGCGTTCTTGTGCTTGTGTCTGCATGCCTGGCGACAACGTCGCTCTGCGGCAGCGCTTGGAAGCCTACGCACCAGCCCTCTAACAGGACAACGCGGACCGTTCGCCCGCCCGGCGCGTTCACTGGCGTCCACTCCGCCTTGGGTGCACGATCGCCGAGCCCGCGAAACGCAGCCTTGTCATAGCGTGGGATTTCTGTAGGCTCGCCACGCTCTAGAGCCGCAAAAACGCTGAGAAGGAGCGGTATATCGTGCGTTCCAGGCTCACCGCGGTGGCTGAGAAGCGGGTTATTAGGGTGGGAAGCGGCAAGCGCGGCTTGGGCATTGCGTGTTAGGTAGAAGTCGTCAATACTACAAACCAGATGTGGAATATCGTGGGCGCCCAGGGAGCGCGAAAGGGCAGTGACAAGGGTAGTCTTGCCAATGCCTTGAGGCCCGTTGAGGCCGATGAAGAGGGGGCAGTTGGGGAGAGTGGGTGAGGGGCGGTATTGGGACAATTGCGCGAGAATGAAAGGGATGCAGATGGGGCTCTTGTCGTCAGTGGGCATGGTGAGTTTGTGCGTGGAGAGTATTGGGCGTCGCAGGAGTTGCAGGAATGTGTGTACGCAAGAAGCCATGCATTTTTGAGGCAGACGCATCATTTGTTCGAATGCCGTGAAAGGCCATGCACGATGACCCGCATGTGGGGGCTTTCTTCCTGATGTCATTGGGGTGCACGTTTGAACATTGCCCACAGGGCCAATCCGAAGTCTCCGGCGGCTCGTCCGTGAAGCAGTGGCACTCGGCATTTAAATCGGGTCATGCCGATGCCGAGGCCTTAGGTGCACTTGCGGAGCCATAGGAACGGGGTCTTGTGACCTAGTAGTGCTTGTGACGAGCCATGATGGTCTGCTTGCAAATGCGGACGCCTCCAAGCTGGGACTTGGTATTTTGATACGAGAAATTTGGGGTAGTAACAGGCATGTGAATGGCCTGGCCTAGGCGCCTAGCTAGCGACCTGTGAGCTATGAGCAGAATGCCGGTGCGCATCAGGGCTGGGCTTGTCGGTACAAAGCTCCTCTGTGGAGGGCATTCGCTAGCTCTCAAGCCAGATTCATGTGCCGGGGTCGGGGTGCCTTTAGTAGCTCCTCGGCCTGACCTCACCTCCCCTGCAAGCCTCGGCTCAGGATAAGCCCTCACTCAGTGGCCTAAAGCCTGGGTGCTTGCAGCGGACTGTTTGTTCCATAGCCCCCCAGGTCGCCACAGCTTACCGCCTATGGCAGTTAGCGCCGTTGGAAAACAGGAAGGCGCAACAGTCTGAATAAGAAGGAGCTTCTCCTATGGCATGGCAAAGCTCGTGCCTGCCGTTTTTGAAGCACCTCGGCATGTTGTGCTGGTTATAACATGGCTTGACTTGACTTTGTCTCTTCCCTTTTTCATTTTCATTTCTTTTTCTTTTTCTTTTCATTTCATTTCCCCTTTTCGTTGTTGACGACCACAAGAGGTAGGCGAGTCACAAGCTTGCTTGGGAGCATACGTGTTTCGCTCGCCCGAAGCCGGTGATCAGCCTTGCGGAGGGTTAATTCTGTCCGGTAACCAATCCGGCGTCGTTTGATCCCAGTGATTCCAGTAGACGAAAAATATNATGTTGTGCTGGTTATAACATGGCTTGACTTGACTTTGTCTCTTCCCTTTTTCATTTTCATTTCTTTTTCTTTTTCTTTTCATTTTTCATTCTTCTTTTTTGGCCGATCTTTTTCTTTTTTCCTTATCCTCCATCATCATCTCGTCGACGTATTTAATCCCGTTCATTTACGGCTTCGTTTTTCATCTTTCTATTTACCGCCTATTGCCAATCTCAAACTAGCACCTCACTTCCGTCGCCCAAAAGCCCTCCCGCTCTCTTCTGTTCCCCATGTCTGAACTACGCTACGACGGCCAGGTCGTTGTCGTTACTGGTGCTGGCGGTGGTCTCGGCAAGGCCTACGCTGCTTTTTTTGCTTCGCGTGGTGCCAGCGTAGTAGTCAACGACCTTGGTGTTTCTTTCAAGGGCGAGGGCACTTCTTCAAAGGTACGCTAAAGCTGCATTCCCTTCGTTAGAGCCCCCCCC
>NETT01000062.1:37189-67054 GCA_003449175.1 Ceratocystis smalleyi | reverse complement strand
CCCCCCCCCGAGAGTTGTTTTTTTTTGGGGTTTGTTTTGGTGACTGTCGGGAATAAGGACATTCCAAAGGACCGAGCGTCATTTTCTTTTTCTTGCCGGAGGGGGGCGGGCGCTTATAAACAGCAACCCGTCGTATTGCTGTGGAAAATCAGTAGGTACGTTAAATAGCACAAAAGAAAATTATAAACAACAAAGCGGGGACGTAGGTGGGGGAGCTAGTATCATGCGCGAGCTATAACTTGCTCAAAGCTCTGCTTCTACTACTTCCTCTTGTTTTCCATTCAAGCTCCATACCGTCTTTTATTGAACTTTTCCTCTCGCATCCATAATGGCTCCTTCTACCATCAAGCTAGCCACAGGCTACGAAATGCCCCTTGTGGGCTTTGGTCTCTGGAAGGTCACCAGAGAAACTACTGCTGACACCGTTTATAACGTAAGATCCCCTCTCTCACCAAGCACGCACACAAGCCTCCGCCAAAGTCTAACTACGACCCTCGTACCAGGCCATCAAAACCGGCTACAGACTGTTTGACGGCGCCTACGACTACCAGAACGAAAAGGAAGCCGGTGAGGGCATTCGTCGTGCTATCGCCGACGGCCTAGTCAAGCGTGAGGATCTATTCATTACTACCAAGCTGTGGAATAACTACCACAAGCGTGAAAATGTGCTTAAGATGGCCAAGCTGCAGAATGAGGCATGGGGCTTGGAGTATATCGACCTGTACCTGATCCACTTCCCCGTTGCCCTTAAGTACATCGACCCAGCCGTGCGCCAGTTCCCGGTAGGTAACTAGCGTGTCCCTTGACACCAAGTCTCCACTCCCAGACAGCATACTAACTACCCGCCTTTCCAGTCCTGGTGGATGGATGACAATGGCACGGTTGAGACAGAAAAAGTGTCTATTCAGGAGACTTGGCAGGCCATGGAGGAGGTCGTCGACTCCGGTATTGCACGCAGCATCGGCGTCAGCAACTTCTCCGCCCAGCTTCTCTACGACGTGCTCAACTACGCCCGCCACCCCATATCGACTCTACAAATTGAGCACCATCCGTTCCTTGTGCAGCCCAGTCTGGTTGCCCTAGCGCAGGAGAACGGCATTGCCGTTACTGGCTATTCATCCTTTGGCCCTCAGTCATTCCTCGAAATACCTATTTTCAAGCAGAAGACCAGCAATGCCACGCTGCTAGAGCACCCCACCATCGCCGCCATTGCCGCAGCTCATAGCAAGACTCCTGCCCAGGTGCTTCTGCGCTGGGCGACACAGCGCAACATCGCCGTCATCCCCAAGTCGAACAATGTCGACCGGCTGGCCCAGAATCTCGATGTGCTGGGCTTTGACTTGACGGCTGAGGAAATGGCTCAGATCTCGGGCTTCGATAAGGGCCTGCGGTTCAACGACCCGGCCTTCTATCTAACCAACCGCCCTCTGCGCATTTTTGCCTAAGAGGGGGAGGGGAGCTGGACGGTCCTGGCTGGTAAGGGTTGCTGTGCAGGGGTACCCCAGTGCAGGGTTATTACAGTGCAGGGTTAAGCCCATTCTTTCACCGCCCAACGAATACTGCCAACACGTCCTGCTTTATTTGTGCTTGTATTTATTTTTATTTTTATTTTTATATTGAGTTTGTTTTATTTGTTTTCTTTTTTTTTATTCTCCCACCGCAGTTATGAACAATGAATCACTGTGCTATAGCCAAATCCTTTTAAGACCAGTCTGTTTGGTCCTTTTAGCTAGCAGCCACGTCCACCCTTCGCTTCCCGTTTCTCCCGCGGGAACAAATTCCAAGTATCGAAGAGTGAAGCTCGGCATGTGTCTGTGGGGCTTGGCCTGATTCCAGGCGTGAGAGCCTGAAGAACCAATATCAACTGCCGAAATATGCACCCTAGGCCAAGTATGGGCAGGATTAGGGAGGGGAGGATTGACCAGAGAAGCTATTAGCCTATGGGCTGACTCTACGATGAAGAGGGGGAAGCGTGCTAAATCGTTAAGACGACTGCCTATAAAGCATCGGTCGCGCATCACGCTGCCCTTGGCTCTTGTTCCCTCTTCTCCCAAGCTCATAGCAACTCCCTCCTCTCCCTCCTCGCTTCTCCCACCCCTTCCTTTCTAACTTCAAGCCCCAAGCCCCAAGCCCCAAAGCTTTCATCATGGTCCTTCCTGCCGGTGTTTACCGTGCCGACCATGTCGGCTCTTTCCTCCGCCCCAAGGAAGTTCTCGCTGCACGCGAGCAAGTCAACGCCGGTACGCTGACGATCGAGGGCCTGCGAGCCATCGAAGACAAGCACATCACCGAGCTCGTAGCCAAGCAAGCTGAAAACGGCATCCAGTCCATCACTGACGGCGAGTTCCGCCGTGCCTTCTTCCACATCGACTTCCTGCAGCACATTGGCGGCTGCCAACGCGAGGGCTCGCTGCAGTCAACCAACGTCACCACCCACGGCATGAAGCCGCCGCGTGTCGTCATCGTTGATAAAATCAGTCACCCCACCCCCATCCAGGTCGCCGACTACACCTTTGCTAGCCGTGCAGCTGCTAGCCTGCCTGCTGACCTCGCCACCCGTGTATCCAACAAAGTCTGCATCCCGTCGCCAACCATGCTGCACTTCCGTGGTGCACGTGACTGCATCAGCGAGGCGGCCTACCCCGAGATTGAGCCGGCCTTCTTCGATGATGTTGCCCGCGTCTACCAGCAGGAGCTGGCTGACTTGTACGCCGCCGGCTGCCGTTTTGTACAGCTTGATGACACCAACCTGGCATACCTGTGCGATGCCGGTATGCGCGCCGAGGCCGAGACACGCCACGGCGATGCTAGCGCCCTAACCCGCCGCTACGCCGCGCTCATTAACGCGGCCATCTCTCAGCGCCCGGCCGACATGAAGATTGGCATCCACCTATGCCGCGGTAATTTCCGTTCGCAGTGGTTCGCACAGGGCGGCTACGAGCCCGTGGCTGAGGTCCTGTTCCGCGATCTAAATGTCGATGTCTACTTCCTCGAGTACGACGATGCACGCTCGGGTGACTTCTCGCCACTGCGCTTCTTGCCAGAGAACAAGATCGTTGTGCTTGGTGTCATGTCCAGCAAGATGTCCGGGCTCGATGACAAGGAGGACATTGTCAAACGACTCCATGAGGCGGCCAAGTTCTGCCCCCGTGGCTTGGATCAGCTTTGTCTGTCTCACCAGTGCGGCTTCAGCTCGACTCACGAGGGCAACGACCTGACCGAGGAGCAGCAGTGGGCCAAGATCCGCCTCGAGGTTGACATTGCTAAACAGGTCTGGGGCGAGGACCTGTCCAAATAATCAAAATAGATTGGTTGTTGCTAGGCGTTCGGGGTTTTGTCCATCCTTCATTTGTACTACAGGCAGAAAGCTTGAGGTTATCAGAATCAAGAATCTTTCCAATCTATCTTGTCACTGTTGCTTATATCCACGTTCATATTGCTCTATAAATCGAGAGATCCCGAGTTTCGACTTCCAGAGCGGCTTCCTAGAAGAGAGGAAGAGCCAGCTGTTCCGTTTATTGGCTTGCGTCGGCTCTACGCCAGACATGGTGCCCGGTAAAGTCTAGATCAACTTGGTGCTAGACCCAGAAATCGGCATGCTCAAAGAACAATGCGTACAATCAAGAGGAAACTCAGCAGTGCCTCCCTGTCCTTGTAACCTGCTTGCAATCAAGAACTTTCTGGACCACTAAGAGGCCAAGAATCAAAGGCCCTGGGTATCGTCACAGACGCTGCAAGACCCTGTGCAAACGCGCCATGGCAAGGGCAAGCCCGCTATGGAGTGAGTAGAGTAAAGCCCGTGGGAAGATCCATCTCAGACAATGAATTGCAAATAATGCAGACAATTGGACTGAATCCAATTGGATGGCAAATCAGGAACGGGGAAGCTTTGCCTCATTGGTGACGTTCTCTCCACCCGCTAGATCACCTTTATGCCAGACCCATTACCATTTGAGACGCGTGGAAATGTCTCGTAGGCCTATTGCCATGGAAAGCCTGAACTGGCAGATTGTGGCGCTTGGCTTGGCTGCCCGCCACTTAGCCCTAGTGCTTCTACAACTTCGGGCTCTTACATGCTCGGAATTAGAACGGGCAAAACGATGCTCACTGCACGGCTTATCGCCGCCGTTGAGAGGCTTGTAGAAGACAGGCTATCCGACAGCCGCCCTGCCGGCGCTGAGAACCATGGAGCAGAGAGAGTTGAGCCTCGCGCTAGTCGTGAAACTACTCTAGCATAGAAGCACGTTCGTTGAAGCAACGTAGATGGCCTCTCTAACTGCCTTGTTCTCCATTTACTGAACATGTTTTGGCTGGGATGGCAAAACGTTCAAGTTGAGGTTAACCACGCCAGCGCCGGAAATCTCGACTAATTTGTATTTGTTGCCGGAGACTGAATCCGTGAGCTAATGCCTATCAACAATAGGCTTGTCTAACCAGCCTTGCGAATAGAAGAACACAGGACAAAACTGGATTCCCTCCAACTATACTATTATACCAGTTTACCGCCATCTATGGCATGCTTCACTTCATGCGCACGCGGAAAAGATACCGGAGCCGCACTTGGGCAACGTTATATACGATAAACTCGTTGTATTGCAGGGAAGCGTGCGGTAGGTTTGTCGGGGCGGGCGGTGCTTCAGGATCGGGCTACAAATAGATGTCAGTAGGTCAAGTTTACACACGTACAATGTTGAGGGCACAAACTCACCATGCGAACCCCAGCAAGAGATGGATGCACATACCCTGCATCTTTCCACGCTGGAGGTGCGGTCATGCCACGACCCCACGTTGATCCCATGCCTTTCTGTGCTGCCGTCTCACCCGCATTATATGACGCATTGGTCAATTCCTGCATCGGGCCCAGCTCTGCCTCACATAAAAGTAGAAGTGCATGGCCGCCTGAAGCATGAGCGAAGCAGTAGTTGGCACTCTTGGACGACATGTCTGCAAGGTAAATGCCTTTACCGAACATGTAGCCCGATACAGGCGCTTCGGGTGGCGCTATCCGCAAACCCTGGCTGAGAATACCTCCAAAGTTGGTGCACCTAGACCCGTGCCAAAGCAGGCGGCGCTCCGACTTTGAGTTTCCATCTCCAGAGTCTTTGCGGAACGGCCCGTTCTCAAAGCGTTCGCATTCACCCAGCCGCTCAATGCGGAAAATTTGCTGAACATCGTACTGGAGACGGTGCGTAGAGCCGCGCGTAGCGTGTAGATATCTGCTTAGATGCAAAAACTCGGACGATTCGGGGTCTAGAGTCGTTATTTCCTTGAGGTTTAGTCCCTCGAATGCGTGGTCAAGATGGTGCACGGTTGACTTCGTCTTAGCCACCTTCATGATGTCCTCAGCAACCTTCATGTCCGATAGACTCTCAAGCATATCAACCTCGCACTTGAGCAAGGGGCCGCTGTTGATAATGGGTGGGCGATTGCGGCCAAAGGCATGTGGGATTACCGAGTAATATGCGTTGGAAAGATGCTCAATTGCATCTCTCTTGTTCCCCCGGAACTCGTTTATCGCCTGCGGCTGGTCGTCAAGGACCGCCGCAAGCCTCTTCAGGGTCTCAAAGCCACGGGTGATGGTGTTTTTGCTCAGCTTACCTAACGGCAGCTTAGCGGAATCGTAGTTCATAGCTTTCATGGTGTCGGTAAAGTACCTTGAGTTGAAAATGAGCTCCATGAGCTGCTGGATTGGCCTTTCTAATTTGGATTCTGGTACTTTGCTATCCGAGTCACTATTGTCTTTGACTTGCTTGGAATCTTCTTCGTTGTCGTCATCAGGCTCGTATGACTTTTCGACAAAAACGTAGTAACCAGGCTTTGGCGGCCCAGTTTCGGGGTATTGGTAGCCGGATTTGCTCTTGAACTTGCTCTTGAACTCGCGAATACAGCGTTCAAGGCTGCTATCGATTCTCTTGGACTGCCCGCTTTCACCGACGCGGCCCCAGCGGAACCATGTTGCAAAACGGTCATTGCCAGTCTCGATGATCTGCAACCGATAGAACTTATTGTTGTTGTTGCTGGCGTTGGTTTGATTCAACGAAGCGTCGTAGATGAGCCTGTCCTGGTCAATATACACTCTTCCGCCAGGGAAGGCGGCAGGGTTGTCGAGCGGAACCACCAGCTTATCAGATTTTGCGATTTGGCCATCGGCGAGAAGCTCCTTTTCCTTTCTTTGTGCTACTTCAGCCGCAGGCTTTTGCTCGCTCTTCTCTTTCGCTGTGGGGGCGTCCGTCGTGGCGACCTTCTTCTTAGTTGTCCTAGCACGCTTTTGCCTTGGTGCTTCCACAGCAGCCGTGGCATCCAGAGAGCCGCGCTTTTTCGCCGGTACATTAGTCGGTGGAGACGGTGATTTGGGGTGGGTCTGCGGTGCTTGTGCGGGTGGGGGGGTGCATCGACCATCGGCAACCCCATGAGAAGCAGATGTAGCTCCGATCTCAAACTTAGTTTCCTTTTGTCTGACGAGCTCATCCGAAGCCTTGACCACCCACTGCAAAGATACAACTGGCAAGCCCTTGGAAACGGCCGCCTGTACCTTGCTTGAGGAGTTGTCAAAGTCATGCTGGGTAGTAACCAACTGTGTAGTGGTGCGGGTAACGGACTTGGTGATAGTACCACCAAGATCTTTGATCAAGGCCTCAATAGTAGAATGAGAGTAGCCGGGGAAAACACCACTAATCGCCACGGCGCATCCTTCTAACACGGAGTGCTTTTTCGGACCGGACAGAGTCACGGGCTGGGACGCAGAGGTTAGGGCAGCGGCGGTGGCGGCGGCGGCGGCGGCAGTAGTAGTGGCAGTGGCAGCAGTGGCAGCAGCAGCCGCCGCCGCCGCCGCCGCAGATCGGCTTCGGGTACTCATCCTAGCAGAGATGGAAAACGAGATGAGGGGAAAGAGCTGGTTCTTGGCGAAGTCAGGAAAGTTGCGAGCAGCGTCAATATAAGAAGAAGACGGGGAAACAGCAGACAGCACAAGGGAGGCGGTGAAAAGAAACACGACTTTGCTCCGTTCCAAGTAGCTCAAAGATCGGAAAAGATGTATGGTCAAAAGAGTAATTGCAAAAAGGCTATGAGGGATTGGCTGCACCTGCCCGAGCTATAAAAAGAAAAGAAGTTTGCATGGAAAGAGAAGGGAAAGAGGAAAATTCAAGGCAACTACCTCCCTTATTTATCTCCAGGCTCTTCTAAGCAGCACACTTGTATCCAACTTACAAACCAGGCGAACAAGTTGATCCTTCCCCCCCCCCCAAAAGCACATGTTCTCAACGTTTTTGCAGTGCTTTGTTCGAGCAGGCAGAACTCTATAGTTCAACTGTTTTATGGGGTCTGTGTACAACTTGAAGGCATTTGACAGCAGTATGGCTTAAAATAGGCTGCCAACGTGTAAGTGGAGAAAACGTGCTAGTAGTGTGCCGTGCCACATAGTAGTCGACAGTTAGGCAGAGACGTGCTTAGTTGCTTTCTAGCCTGTTACTACCCCTTTTTCTTCTTTCTTTCCTTCAGTGGCTTTGGTTCAGCCGTTCATCTGCCTAGCCTGCCTAATCTGCCTAGAAATACGGGGTAGCAGCAGCTTCGAGCCTCTCGAACCGACTCACGTCGTGTTACTTGTTACTGCATTCCCGATGGGATCAAGTGCTTTTCTCCTTCTATCCCGTCGGCTTTTACTTCGTTCACGTAGTTTCTCCTTCGAGTCTTACTCTGCCTCCATAGTTGCGCTTGTTTGCTGTTGAAAATAAGACCTTGTGATTTAACATGTATCATGACTTGATGGTTACATGGCTTGAGTTATAACCTCACACTTTAAAGTGTAGAAAGAAAATAGAGTAAAGAGTAAAGTAAAAATAAGAGCGGAGAAGAGAATGCTCCGAGAAGTAGAAAGAAAAAAATGCCTTGGGACAAATCCCCCAACAACACCAATAGCCTCGGTAAATCTATGGTAACCAGAGATGAAAAACAGAAAAATAAAGAAAAAGAAATAAATACCATAGAAAAAGAAATCAGTCATATCAAAAACAGGCAATAAATCCAAGACACGCATCATGTCATGACAAAAAACGCAGAATCTTTGTCTAAACCACATAGAACTGGGATAAAACAACAGCAAGTGTGTAAAATGGAACAGAATAGCTGGCTGGAAACAGAGGGACTCCTGTCACCTCTACTCAGCCTTCTTCTTGCCAAACAGCATCGCCAGAGGAGACTGCTTCTTGGGCACACGGACCAGCCAGTAGATTGCCAGTGCAGCAACGGCGTTGAACACAATGTACACAGCTATCAGACCAATGTTTCTCCACCGGTCGCCATAGCTCGCGCTGACGCTGTCCAGGTAGATGTTCGTGTCGCTAATCGTGCAGTACTGGCAATCGGCGGTATCATTGGCGTTGAGCAGGTAGCCACCCTCCTTGCTGATCCAAGCAGCCATGTACTCGCCGCAGGTCTGGCCCTCAACAGGCTCAAAGGACAGGTACTCATTGTCGGCGCATACGACATTGGTGTTGGCCAAGCCAACCGACAGCATACCCGACGACAAGTAGGTGAATGGTGAAACGCGGTACATGAAAATCCAGAATCCAGGGAAGTCGTCAGGAGAAGCCAGGATACCACAGAAAATCAAGCACATCATGAACAGCAAGTTACCCATGTTGGCACCGGCCTGGGCAGTCTGGAAACCGGCAATGACCATGTCACAGAAAGTCGACGTGAACAGCAAGAACATGAGCAGATACAAGAACATCAGACCACCACGCTCCGTAACCTGATCCATAGGCTCGGCATTGCGGTAGAGGCCAATGGGGTAGTACCAGCAGAAGAACATTATCACGGCCATGAGCGAGTTCCAGGGCAGCTCAACAATGATCTGGGACAGCATAAACACCCACCAGCTATAGACCTTGGAAGGACGCTCACGCACTTCGTAGAGATCGCGCTGGATGACAAAGTATGGCAGTGTCTGCTGCATGAGTTGACCAAAGACGGTGAACAGCTGGAAGATAGAGAACATCTGATTCTGGAGACCCTGAATAGTGTTGGGCGCATCATAAAACACGAAGCCGATGAAAAGAGAGACACTGAGGCAGAGCGTGAACTTGGAGTAGATGTACGAAGGCGTGCGCCAGTACTGGGCCAGAACACGGGTCAAGACCTGCTCGAACTGCACACCGAAAGGAGCGGAGAACTCGGCATGCTCGGTTTCATCGACGGTAACTGGCTGGCCACTGGCTTTGGAACGAAGATTCTGGAGCTCGCTCCGGACAGCTTCAGCTTCCTGCGAGGATTTCCAGGTCTCGTGCCAGTCAATGTCAGTGTGAGAGCCGGGCGCAGCACCAATAACCTCCAACATCCACTCAGCAGGGTTGGCCTCACGAGGGCAGGGGTTAGCACCATTGCGCTCAAAGTACGATGTCAGGGTCTTGGACTCCTGGCCAATTTCGCCAAAGTAAATGGTCTGGCCGCCGCGACGGAGGAAAAGCAGGCGATCGAAACGCTGGAAAAGCATGGCAGAGGGCTGGTGGATCGTGCACAGAATAGCCTGGCCAGCCTTGGTAAGCTTCTCCAGGAGATCCAGGATAGCCCAAGAAGTCTGCGAATCTAGACCGGAGGTAGGCTCATCGACAAACAGCAGAACAGGCGGCTTAGCAGCCAGCTCAACACCAATAGACAGTCGCTTACGCTGCTCGACGTTCAAGCCAGAGCCGGGAACACCAACAATAGCATCGGCATACTCCTCCATGTCAAGCATAGCAATAACCTGGTCGACATAGGCCAGCTTTTCCTCACGAGACACACTGGCAGGCTGGCGAAGAATAGCGGAAAAGTTTAGGGCCTCGCGAACAGTGGTAGTCTCCAGGTGGAGATCCTGCTGCTGCACATAACCAGTCTTGCGCTGGAAAGAAGAGTCACGGGGATGGCCGTCGACCAACATATCACCAGTAATGACACCAACATTGATGCGATCAGCCAGGCAGTCTAGAAGAGTAGTCTTGCCAGCGCCGGAAACACCCATAAGAGCAGTCATGGTACCGGGTTTGACCCATCCGTTGACGTGGTCCAGAATACGGCGAGTCTCGTCCTTGATCTGAACATCATAGCAGACGTTTTCCCAGTGGAAGACAGAACCGTCGACTTCAGGCTTGGGACCACCCTGCTTAGTAGAGGCGCGGTCGTGAGTAGCCATGGGCCCGATGGCAAGGTTCTCGAGGTCATCCTTGGCCTTCTCATTGAAAGCGGCAGGCTTGTAGCCACGGCGGAAGACCAAGACTTCGCCCTTGGAGCGACGCTCAGACACAACCTCGGCGCAGACAAGGTAAGTGAAGAAAAAGAACAAGATGAAGGCAACGAGGATTCCAACGTTGCGCCACTTGTGGCTATGCTCATACTGAAACGAAGTGCTCAGGTAGCGGTCACCATCAACATGGGATGCACCAGTGACGGAACCAATAGTGGTGCAAATACGGTTGACGTCGGCGATGTTGGCATACTCAGACAGCGAGCTATCATTGGGTACAAACGAGTCGCAAAGGAACTCGCGGCCGGTGAATTCATTGACCATGAAGGACTCAAAAGCGTAGGCAAGAGGATCAACATAGTTCATCCAGCGGCACCATCCCAGCATATAGTCAATGGGAATGACGAAGCCGGTGAAAATAACCAGAGCAAGAATCAGGATAGCAGCGGGGACCATGGCCTGGGACAGAGTGCGGGAAGCCGAGGCAATTGTACGGAAAATCATAGACATGACCATGACCGTCAGGAAGGACAGCAAGATGAAGAAGAAAAAAGCGCCGGCATCACGACGCAAGTTCGTCATGAAGTAGAGAACAGTGTTGAAAACCAGGGTGTTAAGAATCTTGTACGGCATGTCCATCAACATGGAAGCGACGGCTTCGGCGGACGGGTGATAGAGGGCATAGCGAGAGTGTTTCTCGACGATAGGACGCTGGGAATACAAAGTGAAGATTTCTAGGGCAGACGAGAAGGCGTTCATAAGGCAGGCAAAGAAGATCAGAGCACCACGCTGGAAGAAACTGGACGTGACGGGCTGTATATCATAGAAGACGGAGGCGACAATAAGGCCCATAACACAGTTTGCTATCAGCTGGCCGATAGTGACACTGGGATCACCGATCAAGCGACGCCACGCACGCCACAGGGTGAGTTGGACTTGCTGGACGTATGATAGGGTGAAGGGCGACTTGTTCCGCTGGTTCTTGGCCTGCTGGGCTCTCTTGGAAACACGGAAAGCATCAGCATCGGGTCCGTTAATGGGATGGGCTTGGTTGTATTGAGCCAGCTCTGCTTTCAAGCGTTTGTACTGGTCAGAGTTCTTCCAGGCGGCGGCAAACTCGTCGGGGGTGCGGGGGGCACGGCCCTCCCAGCCCTTTCGCACGACACGCTCACGGGGGGAAGTCATAGAAGTCAAGAAATCGGGCACGGTCTGACGGTCGGGACATTCAAATCCGAGCGACTCGAAGTAAGCCTTGGCCTCGGTAGCGGGACCGAAGAAGATCTGGCGACCCTCGTACAAGACAGTGGCCTTGTCGAAAAGATCGTAGGCATCCTGGGGCGCCTGGTAGATGGACACGGCAGCAGTGGAGCCAAAGAGCTCTGCCTGGAGGCGCAGAGTCTTGCAGAACTCGACGGCATTGGCGGAGTCCAGACCTCGGGTGGAGTTATCCCAGCATTGAAGAGGAGCCTGGGACAAGCAGGCCTCGGCAATGGTTACACGCTTGCGCTCACCGCCAGAGACACCACGGATAAACTCGTTACCGACACAAGTGTTAACAGTGTGGGAGATTCCGAACATGGCCATGGTGACATCGCGCATGTGCTCGGCAAAGTCGTTGCGGGAGATTCCGTTGGGAATTTCACGAGCCTGGCGGGCGCGAGCAGCAAAGCTCAGCGTCTCACCAACAGTCAAGTTGGGGAAATGGGCGTCGACTTCGGCAGTATAAATGACCTCACCACGGTGGGCGGAGTGCATTTCCTTGGAGGTAATGCCCTGGTAGTTGAACTTGGAGTTTTCGTCAATGTGAATACCGTTGTGCTCACCGGCAATGGTCTTGAGGAAGGTTGTGCAACCAGCACCGGGAGGGCCTAGAACAATAACCATCTCGCCGGTGTTCAGAGTACCATTGAAATCACGGAGAATGTCGATCCTGCGACCCTTGTCGCCAGCCAGAGTACGGGCCATGTTGGGAAGAGCCAGCCAGATATTGCCGACCGACTTTTGGTAGTCAGTAGCCTCGCCATAGCCGAAGACGTTGAGATCTTCGAAAGCGACACCGGATGTGCGGAATTGGCTACCGGCATCCTGAACGGCCTTGACGACGGACTTGGCCCAGGCGCGGGCAGAGAAGTTTTTGGAAGCGGGGTTCAGAGGAGAGTTTTCGCCGGCGGTAAACGGGGTGCCGGTGACATCAGCGTGAGACTGGTTGGTGTAGGCGCGGGCGAGATCTTGGACAATCGAGTGACGGCGTTCCATCTCAGAATCATAGTCGCCGGCAGTGTCGCTACCGGGCAGGGACATGTGCTTCTCTGAGGTAGCCGAGCCTGGACGCACAGCGTGGTCGGGGGGCGACAGGGCCGGAGCCTGCCCGCTGCTTAGCGGCGCACCGCTGGCTGCAGGATCACTCATGATCTGACAGGCAAAAGCGAGTTAGTTGCGTTCGTAGGAATAGAAGTGGCCAAGTGGGAGGTGCTTTAGCGGGGAGGGGGGCGAGGGGACGAGCGAGTAGAAGGGGCAAGGGCAACTGACCTTGTAGCGATGATATCAAGCAGAGGTACGAATATTAGGTAACGATGAAGAGTTGAGGTGTCAAGGGGAATGGATGCAAGCGTCGGTTGATAATGCGACAGATGGTACGACCCTATACAAATGCAATGTGGGATGGGTAAAAGATGGGGAAAAAAAAAGAAGAAAAAAAAGTGAAGATGGAAATCAAGGAGAGCAGAGAAGGTGCTGTTATTAAGGACGAAGAGGGGGGAAGCAAAATAAGTACTAGGTTGAAGAAGCAGAAAGAAAGATACTAAGGAAGGAACAAGGCAAAAGACAAAGTCGCAATTGCATTATGAAGAGCAAGTTTGGACACCAGAAAGTGGCAGCAACGAAGGAGGTAGATATACATGTGAGATGTCACTCCCATATTGATGTGCCAATGCTGGCTTGAAGCGTGGGGTGGGCTTTGCATTGTGTATGGAGTGGCCCTATACACACCCGGGCTCTTCTGCTTCGCTCCTCCTTTGATAGTAAACAGCAACGAGCGGCATACAGCAACGGTCTCTTTCGCCCTCCTGCTATATTGCCGGATCTCTTGGCGAATGCGGCAAGAAGCAAGCCCAAAGGAGGGAAGGAGCAAGAAGGAAAACAAAGTGACAGCGATAAAATAAAGATAAAAGAACGTTATGAGGGCAAACAGAAAAAAACATGCCCTGCCCAACTATCCCACATCCCGTCAAAGGGGAGAAATAACACGTACAGCGCGCTATGCACGCCATAGCCCGTAAAAAGGGGGCCCAAGGCTTCTAAACTACAGCGTGTCAACTTACTTACAGCACTGCACAGCGCACTGTAAGTCCTGGATTCTTTTTTTCGCCGGCTCCTGGCCTTTCCCCGTCTTTTTGCCTTCTAGCTGGCTGTGTTACAGGCGCTATCCGCTAAAAAGGCCCCGCCACTAAGACCGCTAACACCGCTAGGACCGCTAAAAACAGCGCCACTAAGCAGGCGCTGCTGACAGCGGGCTTATAAGCGACCTGGCGAACCCGAGAGTCCTCGTGTTCGGAATGGCAAACAGCTATCAACTCTTGTTGACACCCCTTTATGTTTTCTAGCTGGCCCCCTCCCCTGGAGCAGCAGGGGAAGAGGGACAGGAAAAAATGGGCGTGTGTATTAACAGGAGTGTCAACCGAAAAAGCGGAAGATAATATCAGAGGTGGAAGGGATATGCAGGCAGCCAACAAGAACGGCGCGGAAAAAAACAACAGATTAGAAGGCTTAATCCCAGACTGAGCTGTCCTGAGCACCGTTCCGTTGAAACTATGCGTAATCAAGGTTTGCTTTGGGGTGCGGCTTATTCTTGTGGAATGTTCGCAGTCTTGAGTTCGGCCGAAGATTTGCTCTAGCCTGTGTCATGCCAAGGGAGAGGGGGTGTGTGTTTGCCCGAGTGTGGAGTGCGGATTCTAGCTGCAGTTATTGATGTGTAATCAAATCCAGTGAATGTTTGTTTAATCTAGGATGGTTTCAAGATCTGAGGCTTCAAGCACGCTAGACATTATGGATCATGGTGATACTTGCTTGCTTGAAGCAGAGCCATTCCTCTTTGGGGAGCGGGCTATTGAATATCATTATGACGACAATTGCGGGCTGCATACAAAGTCCGTTAAGAAGCGAGAAAGAACCTGCAGTGTCGGTGTATAGACTTGCTAGGGCCGTGATGTTTTCCAACGAATGGCACAGGCAGACAGACAGAGGACCAGCACGAGCGGCAACACAGGAACAGACGAGTCCTTCCGTGGACCTGTTTGGGGCTTGCTCTCATACGCCTCGCTGTTTCGCAAGGCCATCGCACAGCAGTCCAGCCCAGGTTAGCCCAGTATCTAGAACCAGTTTTCCCAACCACGATGACTCGTCGGCTTGGCTTCTTTGTGGTATGGGTTTAGAGTTTCTGTGTATGTGTGCGTGCGTATGTGGCGCCAAGCTTTAGACTCGACGTAACTAGCACATTCTCTTCACGCGCATTTCTTTGTAGCATAACCCCTCAACCATGAGGGGTTCTATGCAGAAATTCCTGCTGGCAGTCATCGGCAGCACACTGGCCCTTCGTTAAGCTTACGCCCTCGAACACTGATTCTGATTAGCCGTCGCGAAATAACAGTCGGTAGACGCAAAATAATACACTCTCTAGTTGGCCTCAGCTCGTCCGCACCAGGGTAACCCTAACCAGAGCCAACGATGTGTGTGTTCAGAAACATGCCATGACAGCCGGACCGCAGCATGCAACAGAGCAGCCAGGCTTCAAGCGTAACGTCCCGGACAAGTGTCTGGACTTGGGGATCTCTTGTCTCCACCATGTCACGGATCTCTTATTGCAGTGTGGTGAGGGCCGTCTACAGGTCGCTGGGCACGATACAGAAGGAAAAGAAGGGGGAGACGATGCATAACCCTAGCTGGTTTCAGCCCATCATGACAGCCCGGAAATAGATTGCGTTGCTTCTTTGCTCTCCAACATGGCTGTTTTGATCGCCTCTTAGTTTATTGCCTTCCCGGAATCTAGGCCGCAACTGTGACGCTTTTGACGGCAGGCTTCTTTCTGTTGCTTCTTCTTTGCTGCAGCCATGGACCGGGGCACTTTACAGGCCGTCCTCCTGCATTCCAGCGGCCATGGGAGAATATACAGGGCTTTGTAGGCATTAGTACTAGCGGCATAGCCCTGAAAAGCCCTATAAAAATAGAGGTCTTTAGCACGGCCAGCCTTCTAGACAGCCTGTGCCAATTTTCGTCAACGTCTGCATGCAGCCAGCAGCAGGCCAGGGCTTTTGTGGTCATTTCAAGATCCTCATTGTTAGCGTCGCAGCAACGAAGAGAATGCTTATAAATACTGTAAGGGCCCCCCTCCCCCTTATCGATGGAGTGTGCTTGATGGCAGTGTTGTGTAATGCCTTGTGTTGTGCATATTGTCTAGTCTGTCAAGCAGCAGGACGAAGCTGAGAGGCGTGAACAATAACGATAACAACGATAATAACAATAAATAAATAAATAAATAAAAACAAGAAGAGGCTAGACGCAAGAAAAAACAACAATAACAACGCGCAGCCTTGATCACCCAGTCCTTCGTCCCGGACTGTTAGCTGGCCCCGAAGCACTGATGGGTGGTCGGACTCCTATAGGTGCCCGATGCCCGGGAAAAAAATCAGCCCAAGACCCCGAGAGAAGAACAAGTGGCCAGGTATAGTGAGCGGCCTGTAAGTGCGCAACCAGCCTGAACCCTGTCTAGCCCGTTTATAAAACAATGGATAAAATGAAAAGAAGGTTGATTGACCTGAACGTTCCGAGCCCCGCATTCTCAGCGTCCATCAGTGCCCTGAGCCCCTACTCGCCCATCTCTTCGGCCACTACAGGCTCGCTAGCACCACGCGGCCTGCAGGGCTCGCAGCTAACGCAGGCTCTTACAGGCACTTGGCGCGCCTACGGAACCATACTAGGCTTGGACGACGCAGAGCTGCTCCCCCTGTCAGCCCCATGCCACACGCTGTCATCCCTTGGACAGTGAGTGGTTAGACCCCGAACACAGGTTAACAAGGGGCTACTATGACTACGCCCCTCTCGGATCCCTTCCTGTCTTATTGCTCTTAATCTTGGGCTTGCACGCTGTCCTGGGCTTTCGTCTCCCTCCGTCTCCTGCCCTGCCTCTGCTCTTGTATCTGGTCTCTTTTGCCCTTGAGCGAACCGAGGCGCCTCGTGGGACGTGATCAACAGGCGTGTGCTGCTCTTTATTCGATTTATTCTTTTGCTCTAACCTCAGGTCTTATTTAAGTTGTTTTTGACACATGTAGGGTATGCTTCTGCTTCTTTCTTCCCCTTGTTGATTTATAATACGCACATACGGACGGGGGCTTTCTGCTCGACTTGGGCTGTGTAGCTGTGCTTCCCGCCTTGGCTCGTCGTCGTCTTTGTCATCATCTTGTTTTGCCCTAGTTTATTGCGAGGTCTTTTGCCTTTTCGCTAGATTTTGTAGCGGCTAATTTGCGCAACAAGAGTTCCTGGAGCCCCAGCAGATGGTGCCGTATAAATTGGCGAGCTATTTGCAAAGGCTTGCTTACGTCTTTCAAGTACATTTACATGGGAGAGCGGACCCATGGCGTTTCTCTATCCCCCGATGCATGCTGCTCAGCATCCTCCGGGCTTTAGTACATGTGGCACTCGGCCTCTACCCTTCGTAACACTTGCTATGCGGTAAAATGCACATAGCCTTCTACATTCTAGACACACGGATCTATTGCAGTGCTTCACATACCGTTATATCGTCTCCTCAACACACAATGTCCCTGTTTTGCTCAGGCTGGCCCCCTTTTCCTCTCTGTCTTTTGGCTATCAACACAGACCACCCCTCATCCCTTCCTTCTCTGGCTGCATCAGCAAATACAACATAATGTGGGATAATTGATAAGTCTACACCTGCACATCTAGGCCAAGCCAGGACCCTTCACTCGCAGGATAGTGTGCCAACCAACAAGCCGAGCAGCAGCCAGAGGCATAGCCCAGGCCCAAGCTTCCTTTCCTAAACTGCCACTGGTTTTTGGGTCTGCCTTGCGCTCTATGCTTCGTTTGACAAAACGTCCATCAACTGTAGAACTAGCAGCACGGAGGCTAGAGGTAGTCTCAGGCTGGTCCAGCACATTCTCCGCTCTTTCTACTTTTCCTCCCCTCCCTTGCCGCTTTTTCTCCTGCATGTCCACTCAGCTCTCCTGCTCCTTTGTGCACAAGCTTTTGCGAATATCCGGAATTAGGGCTTGTATATCATGCCTATCTCCATACCGCATGTTGGGATTTGCATGGTGTGGCTTGCGGCTTATGACGCTCCGTCCCCAATGTGTTTAAGAGAACCGAGGCGTCTTGTCTTTCCGGCGAGTTAGAGGACTGCTGGAGAAGACGGGGAAGGACAATCCGGAAAAAACAGGCTCTCTATCTCTCCGTCTCCTCGCCCTGTTTCCCCGCCCCCGCTCGTAGCTTCCTGTCGGATAGCCTTCTATTCCTCCTCCATCTTTTCTTCCTCCTTCCTTCTACACCCGTGTCCACTCCTTCTCACGTCTCTTCACTGTCCATTTCTTATAGTGTGCGTCTGCCCGATATATTCGTAGTCATCTCCGGGCTCCGTTACCTTGCCGGGGGCCCGAGTTCTCCTACAAAAGTAAAAACAACTCTTGTCCATAGGCTCTATCATGACCTTGTGGATGACGCAAACTTTTTGTAATCCGCCACTACTGATTCTAGAGTTTTGAGCGAGCCAAGCATATTTGACCCAAAAAAACGTACGAGCTTAACCGTAATCTCAGTCTCCTTATTCTGTAGTCTTCCCTTCCTCTCCCCCTTTCCAGCAATGAAACCTCTAGCCTAACAAGCAAACCCTATCCCTAGCACTCTCCCTTCCTTTCTCTCGCCATTCCTTTAGCCATGCACCATCCTCCGCATCATATCCTCCAACGCCCATCGGCCCTTTTCAGTTTTCCAAATCTGATGCGGTGCGCCTTTGACCGTGTCCCAACCAACTAGGTTCCTGGTCAACATTGCTAGATCCCGCTGCCATGTCTCCCAGCGTGCATCACGACGGACCATATCACCTGATGAGACCACGCCCAGACGCACATCCCACTCTCGCAGCAGTGTCCGGGTTGCCAGCACCTCTCGCTGCGTCAGTGACCCTGCCACCAGGTTTTCCTGTAGCATTGCAAACGCCGTCTTGCCGCTCTGTGCTGCCGTGCGGCCCCACACGCGGTCTGCTCGTGATCTTCCCCGCAACACCGCTCCAGGCAGGCGGACTAGTCCCAGCGGCGACACCAAACCCCCTAGGAATAGCCCAAATCCCCGCCCCGCACTGCCCAGCTGGCGCAGCTGCTGCTCGTGCACCGCATCAACTAGGAGAAGTCCTGAAACGGCTTCGCGGCCCTGCTGCTGTGCAAAGATTCGCGCGTAGAAACTACCCGTGCCCGCGCCAGTCACCACCCATGGCCCATGCTCGCCGATCAAAGAGAGTGCCTCTGTCATGGATGCCACAGCCATGGATGCTGATAGTGGTGATGGTGCGGCATCACTCCATGCGTAGCCCGGCCGATCGACGAGGCAGTACCGGTCAATTGAGCCATTGTGGAGAGCGTGCTGTGCTACCTGCCACATGCCATTCTCGGCGCTTGTTTCGCCGCCAATGATGAGCAGTGTTGGTTTCTCCTTGTTGCCATTTTTGCGAGATGCCGCAACAGGTGCCGGCGGCACCCACACGGAGGATGAACCAGAGGTTGCGTAGTTAGGATCTCCGGTTGTAGTGTCGGCACAATAAACATGTAAGCGGTACTTGCCGCCATCGACCCAGACTTGCTTACCTGGCGGGCCGAGAGCAGCATCAAAGGAGCGAAGGGTCAGGTTTAGTGTGGTCGAAACGAGTACGACCAACGCACAAGTGAGCGTGAGGTTCGACAGCACTACTTGTAGCCACTCAAGCGCTGTCCGGCGGTTCTCAGCGCGGCCTGTCAGGCGTTCTTCCTCCTCAGCCTTACCCCATTTGACCGTGATGTCAACAAGAAGAATCCAAAGACTGACCAAAAGGGCCCCTATGAAGCAAGCATGTCAGCAAAGGCACTACTCCACCTGTATGCACTACTGAGGAAACTTACACAATGCGCTTGCAACGCCGACCCATCCCTCCTCAATGCGTGTTTTTTCAACGGCAAGGACTAGCACGACGTTCACCGCTAATAAAACTGCGATAACCACAGATAAAATACGCGATGACTTGGCTGGCGCATCGAAGAACAGCAGCACGGCCGTCAGCATAACAAGCGATAGGATGGTGTAGAAGAGCGAATAAAACACGGAGCCGCGTGTGCTCATTCCCGGCGGCGTAGCGAACATGGAGACCAACAGCACGAAAAACCACACACTTGTAATGCCGGCTACAGCCATCGTGAGAAAGCGGAGGACACGCACACTCCAAAGGTTGTACGGCGTGACCTAAAAGAAAAGAGGATACAGTCAGTTGAGATAAGACATGGAGCAAGTAGATTTTGTATATAGCGCTGGCAAAACTTACAGCTGGATCATCCGGCGACAACCATCTCGGGTGCCTTTCTTCCACGGGCACAGGCGAGAGAAGCCGCGTCCGTTCATTGACGTTATGCACGCCATTGTCAGCTTCGATGCCTAGGCCAGAGTCAGTCGACTCTGTAGGGCGATGGTAAGAGCCAGGCGGCATGATAATGTGAAAAGTATTTTCTACTAATCCGGGCGAGCTTTCTTTCCGAGACAACAATGCTGCAAAATCTTGATTTATATACGGAACGTTGCGGTGTTGTTTGGGAGATGGTTTGTATGTATGAACAGACTCAGCCAGTCTTGGGTAGGATGCTTTCGAAAATTCACTTATTAAAAGACGCAGCAATTTCGTGAAGAGGGAGAAATAAAGAAACAAAGAAACAAAGCAGGAGATATTAATATCTTCAGCAATCTCCCTCATTCTCCTTCCGGCCTGTCGTCATCGATCATTCATCATGTGGTCCTATTGTAGAAAAGTCAGCTTCAGTGCAACTCACTAGCGCTGCACTCGCAGATGACCTCACCTTCACCTTGATGAATTCCCGTCCCTCTCTCTTTTTCTTGTCGCCTCTTACCCTTCCCTTAGACTCGTCATCTCATAGGCTGCTGGCGTCGTACCTTTGCCACATGCGGAACTCCAAGCCAAAAATCCTAAATATCTCGCGCCTGAAATGAGAGAAAAGAAATAGCACCTATGTTCCTGATGACGTCGGCCGGCCCGTTAGTGTTAGTTGGATTCCGGAATTGGAAATAAGCCAGAGTATAACTTGGGGTGAGAGTATGTATGCCAAAGGCCTTCGACTTGACGATAAAAACAAAGCTGTTCCTTTTAATTTCCAACACGGCTAAAAAAACAAAATCCAAGAGGCAAGTAATAACAGTAGAAGCAAACCCGATATCCCATCCATCCATCCATCCAATGCAATCAATCCTTAAACACCATAAAGAAGCAACAATCAGAGCATAGCTGCCCAATCTCCCGCTCACTCTCTCATTGGGGTCCGTCCTCGTAAGGAAAGCCACTTTCGTAGTCGCAACGAAAACCGCTCACTGCGACTGTGTGTTGTTTCGGCACTGCCCTTGTCGTCCGCTAGAAGGGGCGAATTGCGACGGTCTAAGCGGGGTAGATGCTGTGCATGAGGTTGTGCCTGTATTTCAAAATACGCCGTTGTATCCGGAACAACATGGAACTGGCCCGTCTTGTCGCGTACCTGACAGGGCATTGGGTTGAGACTGGGCGGTGTTGGCGGCGGCGCATGCCGAGGGAGATGTTCCATGGTGATGCTGCGACTCATAATACTATTGGAGCGAGTATGCTGTTGGTATTTTGTGACATCGGTGGCGTGGCGGCGCGGCATGGAGAAAGAAAAAGACGAATGCGTCTTTTGGTGTTGTCTGTAGGAGCGTCGCGGTAGAACGCCACTTGGCTGTTTTACAGATAACGTGCGCTGAGGAAGGGTCATAGCTTCTTCCCATATGCTGCGCAGCGAGGTTGAGACATCGTCTGGGCGGTATGATGATGAACGCATTTCTCTATTGTCTTGATAGTCCGATCTTCGACAACTGGGATTTCCGCTGGCAAAACGGTTGTCATAGAACGTATAAGATGGCCCCGTAAAGAATTCTGAAATAGGCCGACGTGAGGTATGCTTTGTGTCTGTGTTTGTCTTGGGGGGTCGTTTCTTAAAAACGGACTGTGCATGTTTTCTAGTGCCCTCGGAAGCCGAACTAGGGTTTTCTGGATCTCTGTTTGCTGGTGTTGTAGCCAACTTCAAACTGGGAGTGTTGGTGTTGCTACAATCAAAAACAAACGAGAGAGGAAGATTAGGAGTTGAGGAAGAAAAGTCCAGAGATTTAAGCCACGTCCTGTCGTAGCAGCTCTCATATTTTTGACTCTCGAGGCCCTTCCAATCTCCACAACGCCAGCCTCTTTCGAGGCACCTATTCTCAACTTGCAACCTCCTCGCATCGTCCTCATTTCGTCCTTCTCCACCATAAACTTCAGGTACAGACAGCGGCATGTCCTGGCGGATGCGATCGACATGTCGACCAATTACAGAAAATGGGGGTTCTCCTAGTTTGGAGACCACATTTGTTGTTTCCCATGGTTTGTTGTCCTCTCCCTTGCATGGTCTTGGAGTGCGGCATCCCTGGGCCGGTCCTCCACCACTCAGCACCGATCCCTTAGTATCAGCGCCGCATTTCCCTTCGCCTTGTGTCCTGGCTTCTCCCTGCTCCCGTAGCCCCAACGGACTAGGAAACATGCCACTCAATCTTCTCGTTGCATAGAGAGGCTTTGTTACGGTTGGTGTTGGTGCTGTTGTTGTTGTTGTTTTAGGCAATGATCGTGCTAATTTTGTCAACGCCCCAAGGCTACTTGTACGCGGCGTTACTGGAAATGGAATCGGCGAAGAGGGGGGTGACGGCGGCAATGGCACCTGCGTTGCTGAGTTCTACTCGCTACGTCTCCGGTGCCTTGTCTCAGCCTGTTTAGGGTTATTGTATCCGGAACTGCCAGTCCAAAACACGTTTTTATCATGGTCAATCGGTACATCGTCATTTTCATCGCCAATTGGGGTCCACCAGAACGAATCCTCTCTACAGGCACTCCGGCGTAGGCGAGCACTGATGTCTGGAATTGGCATAGTTCCAACTTGTAATTCCCCTTGACCAAGGGCAGAATTGTAAGTACGAGAGGAGGTTGATCTTGACGGCGAAACCGAGGAAGAAGTAGAGCCGGCAGCCGAAGGTACTGGCTGTGCCTGCAAGCACGAGCACGAGGGAACACAACTCAAAGGGGACTGACACACGTCCCGAATGGTGTCGAGACGGGGAGATAGCTTTAATGAGAAATTCCGATGCGACGAGCTTCCCTTGGCAGGGAGAATCCGAAATTCGTCCAGCGACGAAAGCGACACTGATGTGGTTAAGCGTGCAGGCGGGTCATGATTGCTTGCGCCATCATCAAAGGGCGACGTGATGTAAATCATGGACCGAGTACGAACAAGGGAAGACGGCGATAGGCATATCCTCGCGTTGCGTTGAGACCGCGCGGGATTCAAGGCCGGTAAAGAGAATTCGCGGGAGTATTCACTTAAGGTCATTGTTGTGGTATTGATGAGAAAAGGACAGTCGAGTATAGTTGAATTCCGCCACAAGAATAGGCGCTTTTAAAGGAAAAGAGACCAAGGTCAAATGAAGATACTCCTCGGAAAAGTCGATGCAGAAATTTCAGTTTAGTAACAAACAGGTAACTACCAGATCTGGAAGGAAAAAATACTACATGCATTCTTTATTCTCTACACTGACATCACCAAGTTCTTAGGGTTTGTTTTGATGCCAAAGAAATTGAGTCAAGTATCAGTCTCACAGATAAGCGAACGGGAGTCTCATTATAACTTGGGAGCACGTATAACAGCTCGCTAACCACCAATGTATCATAAAACTCCTGAAATTGCGATGAAAACAAGAGAGTGCTCGATACCTTTACACTAGAGCAAAGAAAGAAAATTAAAAAATAAAAAAGTAGATTTGAGTGCATCAAGGGAAGAGACCATGTGCAACTATGAATGAGAAAAAAATAAAAGGAAAGCAGAAGGGGATATACAGGGAGGGATATATAACGCAGAGTCTGGAAAAGAAGAAGAAAAAACCAATGGAGACGGAAAACCAGACAAGTGAACAAATCTAGACGCAAAGTTTAACTAAAAAATAAATAAAAAATAGTGTAGCGTGGGCACATGATCATAGGCATGGCCAGAGTATCGGGACATCATAAAACAGAAGTTT
The DNA here is from genome assembly GCA_003449175.1 of Ceratocystis smalleyi. Classification (NCBI taxonomy): domain Eukaryota; kingdom Fungi; phylum Ascomycota; class Sordariomycetes; order Microascales; family Ceratocystidaceae; genus Ceratocystis; species Ceratocystis smalleyi. The sequence continues at coordinate 43,473 of NETT01000062.1, read as the reverse complement.
TGTCAAAAAGCAAACAACAGGAAAGGGACTAAGACGCCGACCTCAAAGACACTCTTAGTTAATACCGACCGAATAACCGAAACAAGCACGCCCAGCTTTTTTAATTAGCCAAGCGAGCTTGGCTCACAAGTCTAGGGTTCATCGAGACCCTCAAGCAAACGACGAGCCGCAGCCATCCGCTGTCTAAGAATACGGCTATCGGCTGATGTGCAGCTAACTTCGCTGAGTTTGAGCACACATTGACCCAAGCTAGCAACGAGCTGCTCAACTAGCATCTGGTCATCATGTTGAAGCAGGCTCATTGAGGTCGAGGTGTTTATTCGGGGGTCGTTGGTATTAGAAGAGGGGTTGGCACTGGCTTGAGCCGGTGCGTTGTGGTTGGCAGCTGCAGTTGTGCCATGCATAAGCCGTTTGCTAACACTAGCCAAGTCTTCTTCCTCTTCGGCTTCATTTTTTGGTGAGTCGCGAGGTGTAGGAATTCCCGTCAATGGGGCGCGGCCATTAGCCGCGGAAGGAAGTGTGAGTGACAGGCGATTTTTGCTGACGAGCGGAAACGACCGGTTCGTTCCGGTAGAGTCAAAGGAAGATGTTGACGGGCGGTGCCGGAATGTTGATGTGCTCACAGGCCGTCGAATCATAGGGCCACGCATAGCATTGTTAGAAGAGGACATGGCAGATACAGAACGAGGAACGTCACTTCCTGTGCTGGTACGGAATGAGCTAATGCCACGGCGGGATTTGGTAGGTGAAGACCGATCCTCTTGTGCAGAGACAAAAGTGTCCAAACTCATGTGGGATGCATGTCCGATTTTGGTTTTACTAATAGCACTACTGCTTCTTGCGCCACTACCGCTTCCGCTCCCACTGCCAGAAGCACTGTCGCTGCTATTATTGCGCGTCAATCGACTTTGCCGACCCTCGTTGGCAGTTTCAAAGGAAGCTATGGTGGAAATAGACTCAGTGCTATTGCGCCTTTCAAGGGACTGTGTGGGGGCCGGTCCACGGGTAGTCTCTACGGAATCTTCAGAGCTAAAGCTCCCACGACGTTCCCGTTCTAATCGCTGTTGCCGAATAGTGCCCATAGCACTGTGAAGGAAAAAGTGCTCGTAATCAAAGGCATCCTCTCGGTCCTCATGAGAAAGAGGGAGTCGGGCATCATGGTACATGGAATCACCGCTGTCACTTTCGTAGTCAGTAATAACAGCGGCGTCTTCATAGCCATCCTCGGTCCGCATATCATCATCAATGTCGTTTTCTAGACGGTGTTGGATTAGATCCTGGAGTATTTGAGCGTCTGGGCCTGTGGTCGGAGTAGCAGCACGTCTGTTTACCGGAGTCATAGTGCGTTCAGCATTGTCGTATTTGCTGCTGCCAACGAAATCCACGTCATCGTCTTGTATATTGCTGTGTTCAAACTCGACAGGGGACATTTCTTCGTCGCTCGTGATCCCAGTTTCTTCTAGCCAAGCTTTATTCTGTGGATTCTCCCTTGTAGGAGTCTGTGGCGGGTTTTCATCTTGGGGGTTTGGCTCAGCTTCAACCTTGATTTCATTGCCAGGGGTTTTGATGATGGGAGCTGTTTTTGGCTCAGCATACCATTGGTCAACGACGGCGTTTGTGAAGGGGCTATTCATTCGCAAGCTCTGCAGGCTTCTTCGCTTCAAGCTATCAGCCCGGGCTTGATCTCTCAGAGCAGAAACCTTGCCCTTGAGATCTTTAACTTGATCCTTGATATCAAGCACTTGCATGGCCGATGTAGAGCGGGTGATTCCACGATCAGAAAATTGCAATTGAGTCGGAGATAGCAAGCTATCAGCTTGCCCGCTATCTCTTCGTGAACTGATACTCATGGTATCATCCATTTGAATGTCGCGGAAGCTTTCCGAGCTGTCGCGTTCGCTGGGGTGTTTGCGGAGAACATCGTTTGAGTTTCGTGGGTTGACCACATGACGATAACCGCCAGCCGCTCCGAAGGCACTAGCAGCTCGACGCGTGCCGATATCATCATTGAAGGCGCTTTGGTCGCTGTTGTATCGCGAAGGACCGCTATGTTCTGTCGAATGTGGCAATGGATCAATGTCGTAATTTATTTTCATTGTTGGCGAAAGTGTCGCAGAACTGTCGGAGCCAACGGGTGATTCGGTCCCAACATATAGAGAGCTACGTGCTCGGTTGAGGTTTCCCTCCATGCTCTATATGGCATTGCAGTTAGTTTTTTCTCCTCTTTTTGCCTGCAGTTTTCAGCGTTTCCAACTCACAGTTAATCGACGTTTAGCATTAGCTAGAATTTCTTCCGCGCGCCGACCTATGGATATGGTGGAAAGGCGATCCTCATCATTAGGGTCAACCATTAGGTTTCTTTTTCCAGGAGCCAAAAGGGCATTTCGTGACATGGGATCCGCGGAATAGTACTCCGCGACACTCTCCTCGTCGTCGCCTTGGAAATTGCTGTCATCGACACTAATTGAATCGTCGAAATCTTCGAAAAGCCCACGGTGTTCGTTTGTAGTGATTGTACTGGTCGATTCATTGCTACCGCGTCGTTCATGGGCCATTCGAGCCTTGGCCTTGATAGTTTGGTAAGCGGCGCTGTTGACGACAGAATCCAAAGCCCCAGCTCGAAGCGCTACTCTACTAGTCATACGAGGGGTAACTATTGGAGATGCAGGCGGCGATGAGCGTCCTACAGTACTCTCAACCTCTGTAACCTCACCGATATCAGACAGCATAGTACCATTACCGTATATGATTGGTGTAGTGGGCGACATAGTTCCGGCGATATTAAGGTCTAGATTAAAGTACTGGCTTTCTGGAAGCGCAAATGACATGTCACCCACCTGGGCGTTTTTCCAGGCCATAAGCGCATCGGACCGGTCGTCGGAGGTGGATTGATCATATTCAATGTCTGGTAAAATCATGTCGGGATTCGTGAGGGTAGGGGACGGAGGGGCCTGGTAGGCCATTTCCATTTGCGTAGCCATATCGGGCAAGACGCGGCTTCAAGCGAGGCGCTGTGGTATGAGAAGATCGATCGGTGTTGTGGCAAATAAACGAGCGTATTATGGGTTAAGAAGAGCGTTACACTTTGGTGACTCTGCAGGAGAGTGCGACGTGGCTATTGCGAGCGTACAGACAATTAAGTCTTCTCGGATAAACAAGAATGGTTGTGGCTATGGGTTGACTTCACGAATACTGGCTTGACGATTGCGATACTCGGTTGCTGACGGGTAGCAAGACGGTAGTGTGTTGATGTGGACAACAGACTGCAAGAAAGAAAGGAGAAGATTGGCAAAGAATTTACCAAAACGATTCGAGGCAAGTAGCGCTTAAGAAAGAAATAAAACACCAGAAACAAGAAAAGGGGAAAAAGATTGAAGAGAAGGAAAAGGAAGCGAGAGACTGAGTAAGAGAGATTCAAGACTAGGAATCTATGAGGCCAGTATAAAGGAACAAAGGACTAGAAAAAGTACGGATTGAGTAAAGACAGAGAAGCCAACGCCAGCCACACGTGATGATGATAGCTTCAGTCTAAAAAGGTCGGCGCAAATTGCTTGGCTAGCAACGCTGACGTCCTAAGTAATGGGAGAGAGAAAATATCGTTCGCGAGGTAGAATCACCGAAAAGAAAAAAAGAAAGAAAAAGAAAAAGAAAAAGGGAAGAAAAGTCGGAAGAAAAAAATCAAGAGCGAAAGTGAAGAGCGCGGGTCACCAAGCACAGACAAATACAAGTTCGTGAATATGAAGCATCAAAAGCTTTGTAAAGGTCAGTTCACACACCAAACTCAATAGAAAGTATGAAGAACAAGAAAATGCAGCAAACCCACTCGCTGGGGAGGGGAAGCCAAGGGGAACAGTAAGGGTTCTTTTATGTGGGGCTCGGCCTTTTAATTGATAGAAGAAGACCAGTGACACTCTACTTTTTGTAGCAAGTACCAATTCAAATCCGGAGACAAACAGGCAAGACCTATGCTGGTTTGTGTTCTGAGGCAATTGCCGTTCAAGTGGCGGGTGTGAATTAAGCCAATCAAAGTGCTGGTCTCTCCTTCCTTATGTAAGCTGTCCAGAGACGCGAACTCCGTCCTTCGGCTTTCCCGATAAATAGAAAAGAACAGAAAAGTGCAAAAACAGAGTCAGTCCATGGGAAGAGAAGATAATACACCAACCCACAGAATATAGAAAGAACAAAAGCAACAAGCTGAGAGTTCAGCAGCAGAGAACGAAAACCCACAAACTTTGTCTATGCACAGACATTGCATACCTTTGTTCATATTACCAGGAGCGCAAAAGAGCTTTGGCCGCCAGCTTCTCTTCAACAGCAGATGGAAATTAATAGGCATGATTGATATCACGGCTCAGGTATCAAAGACACCTTATTTAAGATTATCCAATGTGTAATGTTGCACTGAAAACGCCTGCGCATTGGATTGGTTACATGCAAACTTCAAGGCTCGCTATTTTTATTCTCTCTTGTCCCGTGCTGTATGTTAGCTTTCCTATATCAATATGGTCTTTCCCCAACTCCTCCCCTTACAAACCTCCAGGCATCCATCTTGACATTCCTCCCTCTGTTATATGTCGATCGTCGATCAGGTGCTGTCAACGGAAGAATGCCCTCTTGGGGGATAGGTAAACTCTCTTCTCTAGCGCTCGATCAATGCAAGAGAGCCTGTTAGACAAGGCAACTAAATCTGGTTCCCTCTGTGCTGTGGCTAAACATCAGCAGCCTCAGCTAAAGGAAGGAGAAATTGAAGAGTTCTAGACAAGAAAGTTGGTGGGTCTATAAACAACCTAACAGGAATGGATTTGCATCTGACTACAACCCCTTGGCAAATATTTGCATAACAAGCAACACGAAGGCGAAGGCGGAGGCGAAAAAAAAAAAAAAAAACAATAAACACTACAGCACTAACAACAACCTTTTCCCAATCGCTTTTCGGGCTCCAATCTCCTCAAAATGCCGCAGCCTGTTGCTCTTCCTCCTTTCGTTCATATTTACTGGCTAAAGAATGCAAGCTCTGCAGGGAGGGAGGGCGCATATCCATCAACAATACGGTACCTGCATGACCCATGTTATGGGCAAAGAACCCCTGGCTAAGGCCTTTTTTCTTCGTTTTCTTCCTTCTTCTGTTCGTTCTTCTAGACAAATATTTCAGCCCTCTTGTTTATGCCGAGTTCAGGGGGATACGACATTGTTTTCATAACCTTGTTTACTTTCTTGCAACAAATTGTTATAATACAACATGTGTGAAATCTAGCTCACATACGCATGCCCCAAGGTATTTGTACTCGCATACATCCTAATCTGGCTAATATAAGCAGTGAGGTTGAATGACGGCATGAGCGTGATGTGAGCCATATTGAAATGTTTGAATTCCTAACCCTAAGAGGACGCATATAGTAGGGCATTTTCACTATTTCACAATGGCTAGCTTGATACATGTACTTGAATTGATTACATCCCATAGGTGAAGTATAGTTGTAGAAATAATGTAAAGAATTTTTCATTACATCGGAGCTTTTTCATTGGGACTACTCCGGAGCCGAAACTAAATCTACGCGTGTTACCTAGCCAATCGTTGTTAGTAAAGAGCTCGATAAACGAATCTCAAGTTTCGAAGAACAAGATATCTAAAACATCATTAGCATACGAGCACTTCATACGTGGTAAAATCCTGGACTATATTACCTTGATGGATCAGGGAAAGAAAATTTATTTTCAGTTCCAAACAGCTTCCAAAAGGCCGCTGAGAGGTCAAACAGTGTGAATACAAACATCACTTCCAGAATAAGGGTACTGCTTAGAGTTGGGCATGGGCCATATTGTATTTACCTGGACGAAGTTGTTAGAGTACGTGTAAAGCTGGATTTTAGTATAGGCTATCCTGGCAGATATCACACAATACTGTGGTTTGGATAATCGATCAGATGACGAGTTCTCAACAAGAGGTCCCGATAACAGCACCACAGGATGTACATTCCCGTTTGTTTCTGGTGAAGCCATCGTTACTCGATTGTGTCCGCCCGTTCGTCATGTTATCATCATCAGACTCCAAACCATGGACAATTGCAGCCAGAGACAACTGCTACTAGTGGGTAAAGAGTTATATGTACCTGTGAAACTGCTGGTTAGCTTTGGTTCACGTCCAAGAGTCCAAGTTGAAGAAAAAACAGTGAATGTGTCTTGTCAGACAAGGCTGAAACTAGTTTACAACGTAATCGACATAGTATGTTCGGTTTGAGGAATCCCAAGTCGTATCATTCATCACCCAAGACGGAGTGCGGGAG
>NETT01000062.1:16845-32776 GCA_003449175.1 Ceratocystis smalleyi | reverse complement strand
AAAAAAAAAAAAAAGACAACAACCTGAATCCCGTCGTATTGCTGTGGAAGACCAGTAGGTAGACGTTAAATAATACAAACAAACAAACAAACAACAAACAGAGCGCGACACTAGTAATGTCGAGGTCAGCGGTTCAAGTCCGCTTCGAGGCAGTCCACGGCGCGTCGCCACATCTAGTGATGAGTCTTCCGTCGGGTCCGTTCTTTTTTTGTTTTGTTGATCATGATTTTGCACCCGGAAGAAGACGGTCCCACCAGAAATACGATGACCAGTATTTGCCATCTCGTTGCGTTGCATTACTCAGCCGTTTCTTTGAGTCTTGTCTTGCGTCCTGCTGGCATGCACTTCCTACCCCACATTTAACAACAATAGTCGACCTTCACGGGTTCCGTGCTGTCATGCCTTCCTTCTCTATTCATTTTGTTCTTTCCTGAGTGTAGCCGAGGACACAATTGTTTGTTTGTTTTTTTTCCCTTTTTTTTTTCTTTTTTGTAAAGAAATAGTCTGAATATCGTGCCATTTTGTATCTTGTTAGTGCCATCCTCTCCTGACTCAAGGCTTATATTACATCCATTTCTCTCTATCTATCGTTACTGAATCTTTCTTCGTCAGATTACCCGTGCTTCTGTTAGCTCCATAAGTTCCGTATATATATATATCCAATGCCCATCCTTCCGGCTTTCCTATAGTTTATCGATTTGCTACTCATCTACGTTCGTCTCCGATAATCGGCAAGACACCCGTACTCCTCTTATATCACTCACATACGATAGGACCTCCCTCTCTCTCTTTTCCTTTCCTTGGCCAGCTTTACCAGCCCGGGCCAGGCAGCTCTTTTCTTCTACTTTTCGTCAAATCTCGGCCCCTCCCACTCTATACCTTCTGCCACCGTCATGTCTCTTTCAAAGCGCGCCGAGCCCATCGCTCGCCAGACACCCCTGACTAAGATATGGGAGGTCATTGCGAATGTCTGGCATCCCGAAACAAACCCCTCTGGATTTGTTAGTCTGGGCGTAGCTGAGAACTCTTTGATGCACAATACTCTGAGCAAGAAGTTGCCCGCCGCCAACGATATTTCCACCGTTGCTTTCACCTATGGGAATGGCCTTAGCGGCTCCCTTCGACTGAGAACTGCCCTTGCCTCCTTCTTGAATGACAAACACTCGCCCGTTACTCCAATTCTGCCCGCCCACATCATGTTGACCAACGGCTGCAGTGCGGCCATCGAGCAGTTGTCGTGGATCTTGGCCGACCCGGACGACGTTTGGCTTCTTGGCCAGCCCTACTACGGGACCTTTGTCCCCGACTTGGGCCTGCGCCCCGACGCCGAGGTCATGCCCGTGAGCTTCGGTGATGTTGATCCCTTGGGTATAGATGCTGCTCAAGCGTACGAAGCGGCCGTAATAAAGGCCCAGAGCCAGGGAAAGCGGGTTGCTGGGCTGATGCTGTGCAACCCCCACAATCCTCTTGGTCGTTGCTACACACAAGAAACCATTATAGCCTTGATGAAGCTGTGCCAAAAGTATCAGATGCACCTAGTAGTTGATGAACTCTATGCACTGTCAATCTGGAAAAATACAGTTGATCTCGACGTAACCCCCGCCAAGTTTGTTTCTTGCCTGTCAATTCCCACCGAGGGGCTGATCGACCCTAAGCTTGTCCACGTGCTTTGGGGAATGTCCAAGGACTTTGGAGCCAACGGCATCCGAATCGGTATGATTATAGACCAGCACAACGAGGCTCTGCGCCAGGCCATCTTTTCTACGTGTATTTACAGCTCTATATCCTCGCTGTCTGATATAATGACGACCAAGATATTTGAGGACAGGGCATGGGTAGAGTCGTATGTTGCCGAAAACAATCGCCAACTCTCTGACCGATTTGCGATAGTAGCCCATTGGGCCAAAGACAATGGCATTGAGTATGCAAAGGGCACTAACGCCGGGTTCTTTGTTTGGGTAAATCTGAGCGAAGTTTACCTCAGGCATCATCCCGAAGCGGCCAAGTCGCCTACGATCAATGACGAGATCACCGCGGCCCTCCTTGAAAACCGCGTATTTCTAGCCTCCGGCTCCAACTTTGGCTCTGAGAACCCAGGTTGGTACAGAATAGTATTTGCCGTCGACGAAATAAATCTGGTTGAAGGTTTAGATCGAGTGTTGAAAACACTCAAGGGCCAGGTTGTGGCTTAGGAAATCTTGGAAGCTATATTAGCCTATTCCTCTTTTTTTATTTTTTTATTTGAATATGTAGTTATTGTCTTACGCCAAAATTTAGTTATCGAGTATGAATAAGAAATGTATGCATTAGCACAAACCGCACCAGTAGACGTAGAATATATTCAAATCAAATAGCACACACCGCACCTTGTAAGCAGATGTCGTGTGTAACAAACGTCGTGGTAATACTACACTTATACTATAAGCACAGCACAGGACACGAATAATAAAACCCTAGACTTGCGCCAGCAGACCCTAGAGTATTTGAAGAATTTACCTGGCCCCTCTACGCATTTTTCAATGCACATTTTCCCTCAAGCAATACGTGCCTCAACACATGGCGACATCGTTTCATTGGTTTCCCCGACTCCCGCTTGAACTGCAAGACCATATTTGGGACTTGATTATATCAACATCCAACGTCCTGCCGGCCGGTGCCTATCATGCCACATTAGTGCGAAGCGCCCATGGGCCATGCCAACGCCCAAAATACCTGGAAGGAGCAGAGGGGGGAGCAGAAGAGCATGAGGACGACGACGACGACGACGACGACGATGACGAGCACGACGCTGATACGTATGTGTACACCCCTACCTCACAGCCGTATAGTGCCGCAGAAGCAGCAGCCCAGGTAGGAGTCTGCACTCAGCCCTCCAGACACTCCACCGCGTCCCCTGGACCCACTCATATTTTTCTGCATCGCGACGGGCCTGGGCTCATGACCACGCCACGAGACGCCCTGTTTGCATCCATTGCCGCCTTGCAGATAACCTGCCGCCGCTCAGCATTGGCCGTCAAACGCCGCCGATGCCAAGAACCGGCTTTGCTTGATGGGCCAGCCAAAGGCTTGCTCCTGCATTCATCGCCCTGGAGCTCGTGGTCGTTGTCAGCACGACGCATCGATGCGCATTCGGAGCTTGTTATTCTAGAGCATGGCTGGCAGCGCCCTTGTAGTCGCGTAGCGGCATCAGCGGCCGCAAGTGCCGGTGTGTACGGAAGTAGTGCCGGGCAGATACAGGATCTGCGGAAACTGCGATACATGGGCATCATGTGGCCGGGGCCATGCGCAGACGGCGGTCTCTTTTACAACCGCGAAAGTGTCGGCGGTCTTCTCTCTATATGGAGCGACTTGACGGCGCTCTACGTGGTGGTACGACCCGAGTACTTGTATGAAGAGCCGTGGCCAGAGGCATCCAAGAGCATAAATGTGCGAGATTATCTGGCCGGATGCTGGAGGGAAGGGCCATCCGAGACAGTGTTTGTAGCAGCATCACGCGAATATTTTGAAGTGCCGGTGGAGAAAGTCGCCACGGCCGGGCAGCTTTGGAGAGCCATTGAGTTGTTGATCGACGCAAGACAACAGACGTGGTTATGGGCGATACATGCCAGGAATCAGGGCGTGCAGCGGCCGTGGACGCGGTGCCGAGTGATGAGCTGGCGCGAAAGGCGGGGTGGGATTTAGATCGCGGCACCAAACCATGTTTCCCGAGGGTTTCAAGGCGCTGTCAGCCTTGCCTCGGAGTGGCTGGGGGGATGGACGGGCAGTCGATCGCGACTAGCATATTTGGAGGGGACTGTCTGGAGTCGACCGCGGCTAGTAGATCTGGAGAGGACTAGCTGGGTGTGGTTAGAAATGAAGCTTTCGGTACTTTGTGAAGATAGAATCTTGTTGCCCATAATTCCCCTCAACATTGGGCTAGGCAGGCCTTGTGTTCAGCTTCTTAGGCATAGTTCATCGTGCAGCCAGCGTCATTGATGGATACTTGCAGTAGCGGTGATGGCTGGAAAAGGCATCTAGAGAGGATCTCCTAGAGGTGTGGTGGTGTCATAACAGGGCTAGGTTTAATAGAGGCCAAACCAGAGAAGATTACGAGAGTACAGCCAAGGAATAATAGCCTACAGGCAAGGCAGCCTTGTGAAACATCGGGATATACACAGTGCGGACACAGTCCACAAGTCAGAAGTCAAAACACACATTTCAGGTTCTGCGGCATCCAGGGCAAATATCAAGCGTTCCTTGGTCACGTTTGTAGACATACTGCTTCAAGTTACAATCTGTTAATTCCCATCGCAACGTAGTAACATATTAATATCCGTCATCACTAAGATAGACGGAAAGAGAAACCTAACGCGTACATCAAAAGACCATCAAAAGACGATCAAAAGACGAACAAAAAACCATCAAAAGACCATCAAAAAATATCAAAAAACAATCAAAAAAACAACCAAAAGACCCTCCAACAAAAATTAATACTCGTCCAACGTTTTCCTCAAGTCACTTCCATCCTTGACAATTACTTCAATAAGACAGCGCTTCTGCAGAGCAGACTCTTTACAGAGAAGCAGAAACACCAGTCTTTCCAGAGGCCAATTTCGATGCACCCTTAATAAACAGGGTACGACTCTTAGCCATGGTAACAACCCAGGGCCAGATTTGAGTAGATCCTACCTGACCAACACCAGCCGTCTTGCCGAGAGAGATAAAAGCCAGGACTCCGTTAGAGGGCTTGTATTCCCTGAAGTTACCCTTGCCAGCAAAAGCCATGTTCAGGTTTCCAAAAAGGATGGCAACTTGCTTGTCGATATGAAGGGCTTGTTTAACCTCAAGATTGCCGACATCACCGATGCCCCAGATGTTCGCAGCCTTGGTCGACTGCAGGGTTTTCTTCATATCAAGATTCTTGTCGCCGTCGAGAAGCGACTCCGGCAGGAAGTCAGAGTTAACGTGGCTGCCAAAGGCGGGGATGAAGAGAGCATTGGCGAAAGTCTCGATGCTTCCACCTCCATTCGAGTAGCTGATGTTGACGACACCACTGGACACGCTAGCATGTGCGTTTGTCTTGATGGCCACACCCAGCTTGGTCAAAATTTTGGATGCCCTCTTGCGTACGCTGTTGGACATTCCGGGCAGGATGGAATCATCCGATGAAACAAGGATGATGTTCTTCTGGTTGGCACCGGTGTACACAGTGGCCAGTTCGCCGGCAATTTCAGATCCGGTAAAGCCAGCACCGCCAATAACAATGGTTTGGGCGGCGTCAATATTGACCTGGAGCTTGCGTAGCTCGACAATGGTCCGATCATAAGACTCGAGAGTCTTCAGCGGAAGGCCGCTCCTCTCCGATGTTCCAGTAGCAACTACTAGATGGTCATAGTTGAGCTCCAATTTTTCACCGTCGTTGGTGAGAATATAGACGGCGTTGGAGGAAGGCATAACAGAAGTAGCCTTGCCTTCAAAGTACTTGAAAGAACCAGACGCGTAGTCAGAGAATCCAGGCAGGAAGTCAATGAGCATATTATCCTCGGAGATCTGGCCTGGGATAATGCCACGCACAGCAGCCATGTTCCAGTAGAGGAAGTGCGAAGGCGACACAAGGGTGACCTTGAGATCAGGGTTCTTAGACAGACCGCGTTTCAGCAACTTATGACACAGCGTAAGTCCGGCAAAGCCCGAACCTAAAACGATAACGGTAGGCATATTGGGAACGATGATAGATAAAGTTGGGATAGTATTAAGGAAACAAAACAAAGATTGAGCAACGGGGTTTTGGGAATGTGTATGAAGATGGATAAAAAACAAATGCCACAAGGGCCGGCAGCTAGCGCCTTATATATACTTCTACTGCCTCATGTCCAAGAGGTTTCTTTTTGCTTTACGTAAGGTAGCAGAGAGCCTGAAGCTGGGGCAGTTGCCCCTTTCCTGTTCATGATTCTTTCTATGTACGCACTAGCAGTAAACATATGGGCCGCATCGCTACTTGCCGCGTGAAAAAATCTGTGGGCTAGCTCCATAACAGCTGGCGGCCATCGATGGGGCTTGGCTGGGGCTCCCGCACGTTGAGCAAAACTAACCAAGAAATAGGCGGGCTAGCATTAATCCAGCCAATCATGGGCCATGACTGCACGAAGTTCATGATCGATGTCCAAACTACGCACGGAAAATGGCCACCGGGGCTAGTTTTCACGTTACTATCAGGCAGTTTGCTCGTTAGAGCGTCAGCTAGCGTTCTCGACTTACGATGTGCAGACTTGGGTGATTTGCATTGCTTTTGCGCTTATTCCGGGGCTAAAAATTAGCAGGAAGTGCAGGGGAGTGACTGGGGAGTTTGATGCTGGCGGCGGCGGCGGCGGCGGTGGTGTTGATGTTGATGTTGATGCTGGCGTTGGCGTTGGTGTTGATGCTGCTGTTGATATGGATGTTGGGGCTGTCGTCCTCTATCGCTTAGTATGCTGCTGCTTGGTTTATAGCACTACGGAATTGGGATTAGTAGGGCACACTAAGCACGTATAAGCGAGGTGCACGAACTAATTCTACTAATAGCTGCTGGGCTTACTAGCGGTGATGGCTGAGGAGTTTGTGGGGCAGCGCAAATATGAAAACGGAATAGCCAAAATTTTGTCAGTCCACGAGGAGTTGGGGTCAAGCTCAGCGTCTTCGCGGCCAAAGCCGTTGTTAAGCATAAGTCGGGAGGCTCAGCATTTGCTTCGGGGATAGTCGAGCCCCTGAGTTTAATGGATAATCGGCCTCTTTCTTGGCTGGCAGTTGGAACGGAAGGACAAGAGAGCCAGCCAGCCCGTCCCGTCGTTACGTACATATACAACAGCAGCTAGTTGTCTGCTGCGCACACGAAAAAAGACAGTGGTTGACTGGCGGCTGAGCTGGGCTGGCATAGGGCGAGCTTGTCGAGATGTTACAGCTCCTAAGATGTGCATAACTTTGGAGCCAGGCCAAGGGGGACTAGGGGCCTGATCTGACCACCCAAAACCTAGCTGTGTTTGCGCCATGCAAACAGAACAGGGAGAGAGAAATGGCCCTACTGGATAGCTTTGTGGCAATAATCTCTAGAAATGACTGATTTTTGGTGCAAGAAAATGGCACGACGAGTAGCGGCAACGATGAGCTGATAGTACAGGCAGCGGTGGGAGGCAAGATAGCCCACGGGTAGCGGGAGGTACTGGCAGGTATCTTGACCATGGTTGGAGTGGAAACTGGCTATGGCCAGTATGTATTGCTTGTACAGGTACATGCAGATGAACGCAGATACATGTATGTACAAGTGCACGACGGACAAGAGTTTTTTCCTGACAAAACGAGGTGAATTTGGAGTTTTCCTGTTTTTTCCTGTTTTTTCATTTTTTATTTTATCTTTTCTGCTTGGCTTTTTTTTCTTTTTTTTCTTTTTTTTAGTTTGTTTTTCGTTTGTTTTTTTCGTTCGTCTTTTCCCCCCATTTTTTCCCCCAAATTTTCCCCCGTTTTTTTCCTCGTTTTCTCTCGTTTTCTCTCGATTCTTTCTTTGTTTTCTTTCGTCCCTTTTTCCGTTTTCTTTCGTTTCTTTTCGTTCCTTTTCGTTCCTTTTTGTTCCTTTTTCGTTCCTTTTCGGTTTCTTCCGTTTTTTTTGTCTCGCCTTCTTTTTTTTGTGTTTTCTGTTGCTTTTCCTCCCGCTGGTTTCCTACGGCTCAGCCAAGTACATCCTTCCTCCTGTTGGAGTATAGCCCGCTCCCACATCCTCCGGAAACACTACTGGTGTCACACACTTATTGTAGCTAGACACGTACCAGCTCGCATCTTAGATCCCAAAGGTCCTGCCACTAGACCCTGACGCTAGTCGCTGTCTGTCATTTGAAAACACCATTGACGTCACCCTTGGGAAGTCAACTCACCCAACATCAGATACTCAGTAGTTGGTCACGCGCAGTCAGCCATCTGTTTACTCTAGTTCTTGTACTATTAAACGGGCTATTCAGGATAATGACGTACGTATCAGCATTTATTGTGATGTCAAGCTCACTACCTCGCTTATCTCCTTGCCTATCACGTTGTCTTGATTCTGCTAGTACGAAATGAGGGCTTGGAGACAGCCATGAATCGCGCTATCTTGTGGTAGCGCTTTGGATACTTGCTCGTGACTGTCGGGGAACCTTGGGAGTGACGTAGAGATGATCTTACTGTAACTGTGTGCCTGAGGTACCATGCGCTAGAAGGCTAGTGTCCATGCAGATAGATAGCTCAGTCACATATGGTCTAGGTTTCGACGAAAGCATACATCGTCACCTTGAGGCAAATGGGTGGCAAGCTACAGTCCATCCCCACGGGGAGGTCGCCTGGCCATCTGCATCGATCGCTCGAACTGACCGTAGCCCATTCCCAATTTCCAGGCTGCACTGACTTTGGCTTTACAGGCACATCTATTCCTGCGACGATCCCTTCGTTCTAAATTATACCCGTCATAAAGCCAGTATCGTAAACGTTGTAGAAACCATCTAACAGTATGCCGTCTCTGCCATTATGCCGCACCTGCTGGAAGGTGCACCCCACCGCAGGTTGTAAAGCAGCCCTGAGATGCATGCCCTGTAGAAGCCTAAACCACTAGGAACTAGACCACTAGGAACTAGACCACTCCGAAACCAGCCACGGATTGCCCTGTATGTAAGATTTTAAGGCACGCGGTAGGAGAGTCGAGGCACTACGAAAGACCGACACAAGCCGAGAGTAGACATCGAACAGCGTATGGACAGGACAAAGGACCACTCGGCATACACTCGGCATAGCCCAAGGCATGGATGGGAGGCCCGCCCCAAGAGCATAGCCTGCGTAGGAAAGAACAAAAAAGAAAAGAAAAAAAAACATGGAAACTACCGAGACCTGTTAGGCTCACCCAGACCTGTGCCCGTGCCCTGTACGTGTAAAAACCATGAGGGGGATGCTTCAGTCAATAGGGGTATGCAATGCGCTAGAAAGGCGCTTTAGGCCATACGAGGGCCTACAATAGCTTATGCGAGCAGAGACACATGGCGCATGGATAGCACTACAAGACCTCAACGCACACCACGGAACATGGAGCATCAACCTCACGGAAAACGAAGCAGGGAAGATCCTAGATAGTTGGATGATAGAAAATGACCTTGCCGTGCTCGACGATAAAGAAGAACCTACACTCCGCGCTGGCCGGGGTTTGGACCTGGCTATCACACCTCAAACCACAGAAGGCAATTGGGTAGCCTGCATAGAAATAGTACTAGGTATCGCCAGTGACCATGATAATCTTAACGTTAGAGTAAGAGCAAGGGCAGCCCGGAAAAGACCTGAGACAGAATAGAGGCCAAGCAAGATGAATGTAGACACCCATGTCACGGAATGCAAACGAGAAGTTGACCAGCTGGAGGCTCTTCTAGAGAGCAACGGCAACGGGCCAAGCCAGACTGGACTCATAGCCAAAGGACGGGCCAACGACAAGTTAGACAGATAGATGCATGCATCACTCTACTGCAGAGCTGAAAACCGTATGTACAGCCGAGTCAGTGGCTCTAACCCTGGAGGTAAAAGGAGTGGTAGCTTCACAAGCCTAGTCCAGAGGCAAATTAATGGCCGCCTCTTACACGCGAGGAAGTGAAAAAAGCTTTGTGGAGGTCTGCAAGCACGGCCCCAGGGGCAGACCGCATCTCGAACGAGGTCTGGAAACACGCACGGGAACCGCTAAGCAACACCATAACAAGATTGCATAAAAAGGATGCCGCACACTTGAGGGCATTTACTGCAGCTCTCCCTTTTGCACGCCTAGATACAAGAGCCTTGACAGGACAGAACTGGGCCACATCCTGGCAGCCAGGACGGGTCATGGAGACTTTGATCACTATCATCACCTCCTCCATCACTAGTGCCCACGCAGATGCACCTAAACGAATAAGGGCACTTACAGACATGTAGAAACCTATCCAAGCCATGGAGCTAAAAGCTTACGGATAAGCTACTGAAAAACACAAAAGCAACAAAGTCCGTTTCTGGCGTACTACACTAGGACCTAAAGCATCTACAGCTGAAGTGAGAATCGCAACCCGCATACACACACGACACGACATGACTACACGCAGGGAATACGAAAAAGAACAGAAGGAAAAGAAAAAGAAAAGGGGGACCGAAAGGGGCGGCTGGATGATGATGAAGGGAAGAGAGAAAGAGAGGGGACGCATAAGGAGGACACACATAAGGAGGACACGGGCGGGAGGGCTCTGAAGAGAGGTTGGAGAGCTCTTTCTCCTAACGACTAGAGACTAAACTAAAATGTGGCAACCGCTTCGCCAAGCAGAGGACAAAACCGACGTACTCTGCCAGAGTCAGCAGCCGATGGCCTCTTAGCCTAGACTACTATACAGACAGGGCGCCACTAGACCTATACCTCCTGTGGCCGAGCACCCATGAAAGAGCTGACAGCCCACCCTACCAGTCAGTACAATAAAGAAGGAATGAAGTCTTGGGATATACTGTAGAAGGAAAAGCTTGAGGACGTTGATGGATGATGAATAAAAGGAAGAACTGATAGGATCTATCCCACACAAACAAACAAGTTTCTCACATGCTCCGAGCCCTGGATTGCAGACTAGAATGGGGGCCCCAAGGCCTAATCATCATTGCGTATACTCCTCTTGATCGGGTTTAGTTAGCGGGAGTCACAGAGATCAAACAAGGCCGGATTGGCTACTGGACAGAATAAACCTTCTCCAAGGCTTACTCACTATGGAGTTTTGGCCAGCAAAGCGCAGTTGCTCCCATGTTGTCTTGTTGCTCGGTTCCGCCCCATCGTGGTTGAAGTTCAAAGAAAAAGAAAAGAAAAACAAGCAAGCAAAACAGTAAACAGCAAACAGCAAACAGCAAACAGCAAACAGAACGTAGAAACAAAAGCACAAAGTAGCTCGACTCTCCCACACCTCCCGCCATAACGTGCCCTTTCACGTACCCGCCACTTGGGGCCCAGCCTCTCTGCCAGATACCTGCAGCTCTGGTCTCCTGCCATCATTGCGCATCTTGCTCTTGATCGGATTTGGTTAGCGGGCTAGAAAGCCAAGCACTAACAGCTGGACTACTGGGAAAAGAGGCGAATGGCCCTAAACAACTCTAGAGAGCTTCAAGAACAACAGCACACGAATCACTTAGCTACGAGCCCGGTTTCAACGCGAAAGGCAGTGAAGATCAAACATCTGGGTGTGGCAATGAATCGACCGGAGCCTTATGACATCAACTGGATGAAGGGGCGACATAGGGGTACCGTCGCCCGAATTTTGTCAGTACGTTCCGGACACGGTGATTTCGAAGAGTGTCACATGTGGCTCAAACAGGTGAATGCAGAGATATAGTGCCCAGTCTTGGGGTGTGACCAGCCCAAGACATTCAGCCATCCAGGAGTGTGCTAGGGAGATGTGAAGAACCTGTCCATGAGATTTGTGCGAAAGCTCCTCGTAGGAGACAGGAGCTGTAGGTATCTGGCAGAGAAGCTGGATCCTATGTGACGGGTACATGAAAGGGGACGTCGTGGCGGGAGGTGTGGGAGAGTCGAGCTACTTTGTGCTTTTGTTTCTACGTTCTGTTTGCTGTTTGCTGTTTGCTGTTTGCTGTTTACTGTTTTGCTTGCTTGTTTTTCTTTTCTTTTTCTTTGAACTTCAACCACGATGGGGCGGAACCGAGCAACAAGGCAACTTGGGAGCAATTGCAGATGGTTAATTCTGTCTGGTATTCTTGTGTATTGTTTTTGTATTGTTTTTGTATTGTTTTTGTATTGTTTTTGTATTGTTTTTGTATCTGTTTTTGTATCTGTTTTTGTTTTTGTATCTGTTTTTGTATCTGTTTTTGTATCTGTTTTTGTATCTGTTTTTGTATCTGTTTTTGTATCTGTTTTTGTTTTTGTTTGTATTGTTAAACATCTACTGGTTTTCCACAGCAATACGACGGCATGTTCCGGGCGGGAGCATCTCCTGGGCGGTCAGCAGTGACAGGAACGCATAGATTTCGAGCATCTCTCAAGACCTTTCAAGGTGCGACAGCAAAGCCAGAAGGCCCTACATGTCCATCTTCATCACCATGTCCATCTCCATCTCCAGCGTGATGCGAGGACATATCTGTCGGGTTCCAAGGTTGGTTACCTAGTGTCTTCGGTAGATGGCAACCGCGTGATAAGCATCTAGACCAAAAGGCCACCGGCGTTCGGCACGGGCGGTGGGCCCGGCTGAGCACTGTGAATTTGTCCTTCTGCATGCATGGTCGTTGCAGCACTTCCGCCCCCCAACCCCCACCCCATTTTTTCTTTTCCTCGTTTCTTGCCTTTCGGCAAGCCGCTGGACCTAGAGGTGGAGGCGACCATGTATCCTGAAGTCATTAAGGCCATGACGACAAGACAGTAGAGTCAAGTGCAATCTGGGAATCCGTCTCAAGCGATGAGAAAATCAACCAGACTATGTGAGCATCCGTGGGCTCATGGTGTATCATTCCACCATCTTAATGGCTGCTGTCTTGTGGTGTGGATGTGACCCAAGGCATCCCCCATTCTAGTGACCTGCCACAGTCACCAGTTCGTCCAAGGACAGTGGAGCGGACAAAACCAAACAAACCAAAAGGTTTGGACTGTGTGAAGTCTCAAAGTTCAGTCCTAAGCGTGAAGATGAACTACTTGAGTTGGAGTAGTAACGTGGCCCCGTCGTATTGCTGCGAAATAACAGTAGGTAGACGTAAAATAACACAATAACAATAGTAACGTGGCGATGAGGGGTTGGCGATCGCGGAGAGTGTTGTGAAAAAAAGAGTGAAGTGACGACGAGGCTATCCTCAAGGTCGGGTACGTGCGGCCTCAAGGCTCCACGGCTCATTATCAAATTCATTGATAGGGTCAAGGAAAAAGAAAAAGAATGAAAAACGGTTGTCAATGTCATGAACGTTTGCCATCAACAACCTGAGAGAGGGGAGGCATTAGACCTCAAAGGTGTCCCTGAGGGATGTAAGAGGGAGAGTTATTCTGTCCTGGAGAGAGTCCAGCGGCAGCTATTAATACTGCTGCTATTGCTATTGTGTTCTTACGTGTACCTGCCGTTACTGTTATTGTTGTTGTTGTTGTTGTTGTGTTCTTACGTGTACCTGCTGTTGTTGCTGTTGTGTTCTTACGTTTACCTACTGTTGTTGCTGTTGTTGCTGTTGTTACTGTTGTTGCTGTTGTTGTGTTCTTACGTGTACCTGCTGTTGTTGCTGTTGTGTTCTTACGTTTACCTACTGTTGTTGCTGTTGTTACTGTTGTTGCTGTTGTGTTCTTACGTCTACCTGCTGTTATTTCGCAGCAATACAGATAGCAGTTGCCCGCTGACGCCATCTTTCAGTAGCAGTAACCTCCTGGGCGATTAGCAATTGCACGTCTGCTTAGACTTTGAGTGACTCATGACTTTTAGGAGTCAGGCGCTTACGTAGGAGGGCTCTCAATCCAGCGTGGCCCTAGGTCGTGCCTGCGGGATTCCCAGGTCCCTCCGCGACATCTCCTTCCGATCCTGCAAACGTATGCTCTATCCTTCCAACCGGTTAAAGAGCCTGGAGGGGAAAGAAGGCGTTTTCAAGGCACGAGGGGGGGCTGGAAGCAGCCCACGAGCGAGCACACAACAAAGCCCCTGCGTAAGCCCGAAAAGGCCCAGGAGAAAACACCGTTACCCACATCTAGCGGAAAGAAGGCTCCAACCTTCTCTGAAATGGCGAGAAGAGCGGCAGGCCGTCACCCGCCGCAAGGGAGCTGTGATCGCCTCGAAAGGGCGTTTTCTCGGGAGTGGGAGTGCCGAGCTACATTGTGCTTTTCTTTTCTTTCCACCTTTCCTTTGTATTGTTTCTACATACATACTGTCCACTGTTTTTGCTTGTTTGTTCCTTTTCCTTTTGCATTTCAACCGCGATGGAGCAGAAACAAGCAACAAGCTAACTTTGGAGCAATTGCGCTTCGCTGGTCAAACGCCCCATAGTGAACCTTGCAGAGGGCTAGTTCCGTCTGGCAGCCAATCCGGCGTCGTTTGATTTCTGTGATTCCTGTAGACGATAAATGATTCAGACTCAAGTTCAAGTTCTACCTAGAGCTGGCTGCTTGTTAAGCACATTTGCTACAACACCAACTTTTCAATATTTCGACTTCGTTGCTCCCGAACTTGAAGGTTTTTTTTTCTTTCCCCCCACGCCCCCACGCTGTCATGCCATCTTACCCCCACGCTGTCGTACCCCCACGCCCCCACGCTGATTTTTTTTTCCATATGAGATTTTGTGGTGGGCATCATCAGCAAATGTTTGTGCATCTTCAGCCACACTGGTTTTGAAGATGTGCGTCCAGAGCGCCACGCAACACTTGCACCATGATCACACCACCGCTTCTTTTTCTTGAGAAGCGTTGTAGAGAATCTTCCATCTTCGGTAGAAGCCCGGCTACGCCATGGGCTTAGTAACGTAGTGTTCTGTAGACTCGATGTGGGTTATGGTCTGCTAGAGTCAGTGTAGAAACTTGGGAAACGAGAATACGAGATAGTTAGAGGACACAACAAGAAGCATCGATGATGACGGCATTCCTGTAGTTGAATAGCATCAAGATGGTCATGTTGATGTCTGAGTCGGCACGGCACGTCCAAGTGACCAGACTGCCGCTGGAGAGTCCGTAGACCTAGATAGCTAGCTACCTTCTGATGCCTGATATCCTTGTGTCTTCAACTACGCTAACATCAACTCTGCATCCACTGTAGCATGTAGCGTGCTGAGCCCGGGTGCACATTGGTTAGGTTTGCTAGAATGGCAGATGACCAAAGTTCTGATGCTAAGGTATCTCGGCAGTAGCAATTTGGGCTCCAAGGCCTAGACAGGTGCTACCGGTTATCCTACGTTTATCTGACCATTTTCTTGATTTGAATATATATTATGTCTACTGGAATCACTAGGACCAACCGACGCCGGGTTGGTTACTGGACAGAATTACCCTTCCACAAGGCCGACCACTGACCATGTGCTGTATACGCTGAATGTGCTGTATACGCTGAAGCTACCAGTAAGAATTGATCCAGGAACTAGTGTGTCTGCGTTCTAATCTGAGAGCTATAATGACATGTAGTTAGTTACAATGAAGAGCAGATTCCACTGTCTTTCGACAAGATGGCCAAGGTCCGGGATGGCTCCTCGTGTATGTCTACACACCATGGTAACGATGTGACATCAGCGGCGTTTTTTGAACTATATACTGCGATAGACGTTAGGATAATTTGCCTGCCAAGCTTCTCCCGGCATGGACATAATCATGCATGAGCCACGGACAATATGGAGGATGGGCACAAGGTGCTTTGGCTGCCGCCATCGCATCGTCCTGTGAAATCCGCAGTAGCACACGCAAGAGGCGGAGATTGATGCAGGTTCTCGCTCTGCTTAATCCCCGAGTTCCAGAGAGGAGGAGACATGTCAGCTGTTGTATGTCCAGAAGTGCTCTGCGAAGCCTTCCTGGCCCGGAAGTAGTAATGTCTACTACGGTCTAGTGCAAGCAGAAATATACCGGCTGTTTTGCCACTTTCTTTGGGATTTCAGGACTTCCGGTCTGATGTTCGAGTCGACGTTTTTTGAACTTGGTTGAACGGCAGATGAGCACCTCATTGATGCTGAAATACTAGCAGCTACGCTTTAAATACCAAGTTTAGTTTACCAAAGGCTGTCTTGTGTTTGACTTACAGCCAACTATACCTGCGATCCTGTACATAGCCGAGGCCCGGGGTGCCAAGAACAATATAAGAACCCGGATGTCCGGATAGTCAGATTACCAACACGATATATTACACTTATGACCAAGCATCAAACCAAAACATAGCAGTTGGAGAAGGGTGGGTGGAGATGGTACTCGAAGTTCTTGCAACTTGGTGTTCCGGATTGGAAGACATAGACTTCAGTGTTCCCCCCC
>NETT01000062.1:0-16823 GCA_003449175.1 Ceratocystis smalleyi | reverse complement strand
CCAGAGAAGACGTGTTGACATAGGATAATTGATATCATGCTTGGCTGGCTACGAATGACAGGCGACCACTCGATCTAAGCACGCATGAAGCTTACCGAGGCGGCATTTCCCGAAGAAGGCAAGGTATACAGCTTCTCGACATGTGCCTTTTCGGATTCTAGGATAGAGGGAGGCTGCTATCGAGTTGGCGATTCGGGAGAACTGCCGAGAACTGTCGTGAACTTTCATGTATTGAGTAACGGAGCAAAGGCTCTCTACGACTAGCACTTGCCCACACGAAGACGCACTATTTTACAAAGAATCTCCCGTCAAAACGCCAGTTATAGTCATAGATACATCTACGCAGAAGCACGCAGCCCAACCATTTCATATCTATTTTCTAGGGCCGTGCTAGCCCAAACCTAAGCCAACGTGGACGCATCAGCCGTTGCCGTTAAAATGTCGGCTAGTTTCGAAAGCCTTGCTCGTTGCAATGCTTGGCAGGTAGCTAGAGCTACGTCTGCAGAAGCATCGGTTTTTAGACCTGTAGAAGCTGGCCAAGACGAAGTTGAATTCATCAGTACTTTCTTTGGCAACAACAGCCCGCGTGAGAGTCTCGTGGGGGAGGCTCAGAAGCTATTTCCAGTCCATGGGATAGTGGCTCTCAGTCTTAGCACAGGCCCTGCTGGTGTTGTCACAGTACACACTTAGGATAAATGATCCTAGCCCACGCTGTGATATTGAAGTAACGTAACGATGCTGCTTTCAATTAGAGTTTATACCTATAGCCTTTTTGGTTAATGAAATGCTATGCTGGGCTGTATTTTAGGGCAACGCTTAGAGATGGATGGAACTCTCGACTTGTGCCGTTCCTTGAGCTTTGGCGTGGAAAATACATCGGGTCTTCTAGATCTTACGGCGCTCCGTATTCTGCTTGAAAAATAGGAAAACAGACAGCACACTTCACGCTTCATCTTGGGAACTGCGAGGCCTTCATCCTAGATTTCGAATGAACTAGTTGGCTTTGGCAGAATGACAGGCAACTGGAACTCTCATGCTGAGAGAACATGTACTCAGCCCAGAAACAAAACATGGCGAATGTAGAGCTAAGACGAACCCAGTCAAAGTCTCTTCTTAAGGGAGAGTGGGTGCATTTCATGACACTAGCCCGAGTATCGCGTGGAGCACGCAGTTTGATTCTTTTGCTGCATAGGGTTGTGCAATGGACACTTTCTGTCCAAGCACACATCTCATTTTACCTTTGCAATGAGACCCGGGGAATTGTCTTTGCCTTCTGTGCTGTTATAGAGGATTCCCCCTGTTCAATAAGCACGCATGTGCGCCTGGTTCAAGTTCCGTTTGTCGTCGTGATGAGACAGGGGAAATTGCCACATATACGGGCCAGACAGCAGCAGAAGCGAGGATACCAGGCAGAAGAGAAATGCATGTCTGGAAGTAGTAGACTGAGTCATATGTGAAAGCATTCTTTCGGAATGGCCGGGTGCTTCTGCCTATGTTAGGGCGGGCTCTATGCGGACTGCAAATATTTCACAGCTGTTGGTTGAGCAGCGCAAGTTATGCATGGGGACTGAAGCAAAGCCCCTGTTCTTTGAACAAAACAAGACACGCTACAGAAAGAAAGCAAACACAAACAGAAAGCATAGGGAAGGAGGTGTCCGAGGTGGTTGGACGGTCTCCCGTCGTGGCCAGGAGCGCGCAATATCGGTGCTACAGCTAGCTACCGGTGGCACTTGGGGCACTATTACAAGCCCCGCCATCTCAGTTTTAACCGCTACTAGGGCTGTGAAACAGGCGTGCTAAAGCTGGGGAAGGTAGAGAGTACAGTATGGAGAGCACAGAGAGCACAGAGAGCACAGAGAGCAAGAGAGTACAGCACGCGCAGCACAGCACAGCACAGCACAGCACAGCACAGCATGACACAGCACAGAAATACAATGTAGAGATACGAATAGCAAGAAATCCACAGGGTACTCCCGTTTTTGTCGGCTCCGCTGTGGTCCGTATTCCGAGTGTTGCCTTGGCAAATGTCACACACTGCGCGAAGTGACACCAAAGCGTTGATTTGGGTTGAATATATTTAATGACTACTGGAATCACTACGACCAAGCGACGCGGCACAAAAGCGGTTTGCTGCAGCTTCGACGGTAGCGAGAATGCGAGAATTGCAAAGCACCTCGACGTTGGATACTGAGAACCGCTGCGACCCGGGGCCGGTGCATCTGCCTGCCCGCCACTACGCATCTGGGCTAAACACGTCTTGTTCTCCAGAACAGAGAGAGACTTTTTGCCATCCACTTCCTTACCTAACCGAGGGCCAGACTTTCTGGTCTGCACAGGAGCAACCGGGCAACCAGACAAAAGTGCAAAAGTGCAAAAGTGCAAGACTTTGATTTCTCGGGAAAAAAAGTAAAAAAAAGTAAAAAAAATAAAAAAATAAAAAAAGAATTTGGCGCCAGCCTGGAAATGGCTGTGGACAGGTGGCAAACCTGCAAAGCAGAGAGGCCTGGCTTTTGCGTCTTTTTGACACGTCTCTGCATGTCTGTCTGTCTGTCTCTCTGCATGTCCTTGCATCCTTTGCTGTGCGTAACTGACTCAACACTCGTTGCCGTGTTGCTTTTCCCCATCCTTCCAGATCCTTGGCAATCCCTAGGCGCCGCATCCTCCATTCGCACCTCTGCTCTCTTACACCGCTCTCCCCCCCTCCGTCCACCAGCATTGCGTATTGGTTTTCTTCCATTCTGCCGTGTCTCCCCACATGCCGCAGTGTGTATTGGATAGTCACCCAGCGCTGACCAACAGCCAGGCATCTAGGCAGCATACAATCAGCTACTTGATTCCATCCATCGCAACCGGTAAAATGAGTTGCAAAAAAAATATAATACTGCAATTTCAACTTAAAAAAAAGCACTATAAAATATACTGGACAAGCAAAACAAAAACAAAACAAAGCGAAACGAGAAAAAAAGGAAACAAAAAAAACAGACACCATCTCATCACCTCACGGCAGACTATCCCCCTCGCTGAGCCACTGGTCTTCTCCCCTCCCCTTTTTTGTTCCTTCTTGTCTATCCCTTACTGTCCAGCCACGGCACCTCCACCAGCTGCAGCCGCCGCCTCCATGGCAATCTGCTGGGCCCGGTTAACAATGTTCTGGATCTCCCCCTGATCCTCAGCCGAAATCTGCCCAACCAGACCACTGTAGAATTCAGGCTGCTCGGTTTGAAGCTCTGTAGAAATTATACGTCAGTAAGCACACAAAACATGTCAAGTCCCATCTCTCAACTTACTATTGATAGTTACGGCAAACAACTGGTAAGGCTCAATCTTGTCCAAGGGCGACTCCAAGACAGCGCTTTCCTCGCCAAGATTATCGTCATCATCGTCATAGTCGTCGACGCTATACCTGCGGGCCTAAAAGTCAAATATCCTTCGGTTAGCCAAAACAATAATTCCTGTAGAGATGAGCATCGAACGGAGGCAAAGCAGCACAGAGGAAAGTTGAGTGCATGTGGGTGTGTATCCGAATGTGTGAGCCTGGGCGTGGGGCATGTATGTGTGCCTGTCTCTGTGTTTGTGTTTGTGTTTGTGTTTGTGCTTGTGCCTATGCCTGAACCTAAGCTCAAGACTAAGCCTGTGTCTGTAGCACCAAACACCTCCAGAACAGCAAAGACCGTCGCATACAAGCAATATGCATCGGAGCACGGGAAANCCCAGCAGCGCAACAATATTGTAGCACCATTGCAACCGACGCGAAAAGCCAGTCATCTTCCACAAAATCCTCAAATTCTGACTTACCTCTTCAGAAAGATACTCAAGGTAGGCACCAGTCGCTTCAGGCTCCTCCTCAGGCTCCTCGGTTTCTTCATCAAGGTTCCAGTGAGTGTCGTTTTCGGCCCATTCTCCACTGTCGCCATAGTCATAGTTGGTCGAGTTAAAGTTCAGGTCATCCTTCAGTGCGTCAGCGCGGTCTATACAGAAAGAAAAATAAATGTCAGCCATCAGATGCTTTACTCCTTTCTTTTGGTTAGCTTTCTAGCTCCTTACTCTTCTCAGCCTGCGGCAGCGTGCGGAACAACTCAGTCACACCCTGCAATAAACGAGGCCATCCAGTAGATACACTCGACGGGATGCTGCGAGGATTGATGCTGAGCAGCGCCATGATGGCTGCAATGCATAGCTTCTTGTCGTGAACCCGCGTAAACCACGCCATCTGCGTGAACCACGTAGTAAAGAACTTGTTGGTCCAACTGCCCTGCTCCAGAATATGCAGGGCTAGGAGTGGGTTGTACTTGATTGCTCCAATTACCATCTCCATCAGGTGGACCTGATAGGTTCGCGGCCTCGATGTATTTTCGTTGCTATTGTTGGCAAGAACCCCCATCGCCATTGCCAAGAATCCGCTGACACATTCGTCAATGCTGCCATCAAGGCACAGCATCATGGACTCAGCCAGCTTACACGCGCTGATGCGATCAACCCCCGTAATCTTGGGGTCAACAAAAATGTCGTTCACCATCGAAAACAGTGCCCGTATATACTCCGGCTTAGTAGCCAAAAACACGGCTCCGTATTGCACATAGTTGTCAAGGGCGGGCAGCATATCCTCAAGATACAATTCAGCCCCACCCTTGAAGCTAGTGTGCATAAGTTCAAACGCCTTCCACATCGTTGGCGAGATGGCCTTGGCGGCAAAAGTGCAGCTGTCAATAATCTCAAATACCTCATTGTACAAGTCATACAGCTTGTTCTCCAAAGTAATCTGGATAATAGGCATCAAGATGGATTCGATATGAAGGAGAACATCAGGCGTGCTTTCCAGAGTAAGGATAAGGGTGCCAATTGTCTGAAGCACACCCAGGGCAGTAATGCTCTTGTCATCTGAAAACTCAAGGTACTCATCGTCGCTGACAATCCTGTCGTTCTTTTCAAGAAGCTCACGGATAATACGAAGATACGTATCCCTCAGCTGTTCGCTCAGAGCAACAGCAAATGGTGTCAGTTCCGTGGCAAAAACCTCGACAAAGTCTTCCATGACATTTGCCAGGGCATCAACATCTGCTTCGTTTGCCAGTTTCAACAGCTGCTGCATGATGGTAGGAATGTTCTGTTGCATGTTGATGCGAATCACGTCATGTCGAATCAGAGGCTGCAGGGCTAAAGCAGCCGTCACTCGGACTGGCAGCGCTGGATCCGTCATGCACTCCAGTATGTTTTGGTACACGGCGATCAGATTGCGCTCCTCCTTGAAGTCAAGAGCCTCGAACTTCTCAACCGTATCACAGGCACGTGAGCGCAGGTAGCCTTGGGGGCTCTTGAAGTCCGGAAGCACGTACCGCACAATAAAGTATTCAACCTCATTGGCGATAGGACTCTTCTTGCCCAGTAGGATGGGTGCAAGGGTGCCAATCATGCGCAGGGCGCCTTCCTTGGCGACGTGGTTTTTGACTTCCGGGGCTGCTTGTTCATACTCATTAACAACTGTGTTAATGAACTTGAGAATTTCAAACGTCTGCTTGCGGCGATGTTTGGTCAGGCTGGTCAGGAAATTGGTTGCGGCAACGTCTGGGGCGGTGGTCTCCTCGAAGTAGTTGAGCGCGCGATGCAAATATTCTCCTGGCTCATTCTCGAACTTCTCGATATCTTCTTCTGAAAGACAGATCACCGGAAAGACTAAATGAGTGATAATGTTCTGCAAATGCGGCTTCAAATGGGCCCACATCTCCTTGGGCCGGACCGACTCATCTAGGAAAACGAGAGTGTAAGACAAACACGGCCGAGATAGCCAAGAGGTTTTGGCTACCCATTTCCCAACTTCTATGAGATAGGCCTTGAGGATCTCTGGGGCAACGTTGGTCGTAAAGTCCTGCGCAAACTGCTGTTGACTGGGATCTGAGGACTTGCTGACCGTTGAAGTGTTGCCGTGTCTAATAAACAGCCGGTTCAGGTTAAAGTAGGCCCACTTCTTGGCCTTCCACCAATGGTGCTTCTCGCGCTCGTACGGCTCACCCTCCATCGCGCTGGCTGGGAGAGTCTTGCCAATCGTACGTAAGAAGACCGAACACCAGCCGTGATTCTGAGCCTGGCTTCTGAGGAAGTCAGAAAGCTCAAGCCATGTAGCATGCTTGTAGCACTTGAGAGCGAGGTGCAACATCTCACTCGCTTCATCACTCTCCTGATCAACAAGCTCGGAGCAAATTTCAAGTAGCCTAGAAAACGTGACCTCAATGATATTGACAAGATGCTGACGAGACTCCGAATCGTTCGTCTTGTACCGGTACGTGCGACATATAGCCAGCAGACACTCAAGGCCCGTCAATACATTACGCGTGTCGTTCGTGTTGAGGAGTTGGATGCCAAAGTCTAGGAATGCCGGCCACTTCTCCGGGAAGTCATAGTGCAAAACACGCTGCAGGATAGATATCATCTGCGGACGGACGAGCCCCTCTGCCCTAGCCATGATTGGGAGAATTCGCTCGCGGAACACAGCCTTTTCAGCATCCGGAATAAGAAATTCAGTATCTCCACTCGACTCGAAAGCACCAACGCCCCAAGCATGGTTCACTCGGTTCTTGATGTAGATAGCGGCTACATAGCAATAGTGTTAGTAGGATAGAGCATGGGTTTCTATAAGTCTGTGTTTGTGTTTGCGTGTTTATGTGTGCAACCTTGTGTTTGTGTGTCCACATGTATAAATGCAGAGATATGCACACGTGGCTGTGTTGATGTTTGTTTGTGGGTGGGTATATCTGCATCTCTGTAGGGTAGTGTCTAATATTGCACATCTACGCGTACATGCATGGCCTGTGCCTAAGCATGTGCACGTGATGTGCGGATGTGATGAAGGTAGTAGCAGATGTGTACATGAAATATGTGATATAGGTGATACATGAAGTGTTGGATGGATGTGTGATATGATGAGTAGAATGCAGTGCCTTGTCTGCATCGTCTAATACGTTTCGTACATGATGAGTTGGTGATTAGACTGGAATGATGTTGGGCGTTGGTGTGTATAGAGGAGCAAGGGAGGGGTTATCAGATGGGTTGGAAATTAGTGGAATAGGAGTAGCAATTAGGGGAGCTGGATGTGGGAGTTGAAAAAGAAAATGTGGAGTGGAGAGATCAGATTTGAAACATTGAGGGTAAGAAAAGCGCAAGTAGGCTTTTGCAGTGCAGGAGTTGGGAATTAGGAAAAGTAGGGGTGGAAGTTTGGGTGGCATGCAGAAATTTAGTAGTAGAAGTGGCAGAGAGAAAGGAACAGAGTGGAAGACGGAAGTGGGCGACAGAGTGGGAGTGGGAGGGCTATTCCGGGATAGTCGGAGTGGGACACGGAGTAGTGGATGGGGGTGATAATGTGTGTGTGTTTGTTTGTGTGTGGCAATCTGTATGTGTAGACTTGTATATGTTGTCCGGTCGTCGGGTCGTGGGGGAATACGTACTGGACAGGCGAACGCTATCAATCTGTTCAGTTTGCAAAATATCCAACAGAATGTTGAGAAAGCCAGGTCGTTCATGGAACTATAGCAAGACAGGCAAACACAGTTAGCTTGGTTTTTAGACATCACCAACCTCTCAACACCAATCTTTGAACGCCCTTTACTTCTGGACTTTACTCATCCACCTTTGGACTTCGCCCATCTGTGAACATCGTCAACGTAGCCTCCCGGTCGAGATAGCTTCTTACCTGTTGCAGCTGAATCTCTGCTTGCTTTCTGGTGTCGGCATTGGGAGCCAGAATAGCCTCCAAAAGGCTACGGATGCGGCTGGCATCCATGATGAGGTGGAGGGGTATAGAAAAGTATGATGCCAGAAAGGAGGGGGACGCCGGCAATGACGACAAATTTGAAACTTCACAAGATGGAGATAGGCCTCTTGGAAGTAATAATGTTAAATAGAAGGCGGGTAGATAGAATTAACGCCGATCGAATCGAATGGTCGAGATTCGAATGATCGAAGCAAAGTTCGAGGGGGAAGGATGATTTAAAAGGAGAAGAAAAAAACGGTCAAGCTGCTAAGAGATTTGTTGTCGTGGGATTTTCTCTTCTATTTTTTTTCTGCCAAAGAGGGACAACGCTGGATAGTGGTTCCTTGTGTACGTTTTTGGGGCAAAGCAACACTCTGAATAGAGGTAGAAAAGAAAAACAGAAAGACAAGGAGGGTGCTCCTCCCCACACAATCAAATGAAACAAGGGAAAAAAAACATAACCAGTACGGATATGGAATAAGAAATGGAAAGGCGAATAGAAGTGTTTATATTTTCTGGCCTATTCTTATAGTGGCCGAATGATTATCATGATTATAACAAACAATATATGCAGAAAGAAAAGAAAAAAAAGAGGACAAGAAGAAAGAGAAGAAAGAGAAGACAGAGAAGACAGAGAAGATATACTCGCCCTGGTCTGTGTTTATATTCTCGGTTTTGTGGCAGCGTAGCAATTGCCGGTTGTCGAGACACAAATTAAAAAGGCAACACGCGATTACCAGTGCAGTGTTTATTATCAGAGGCCTAGAAGAGCTGCAACTGCCTGGCTTTTTTATTCCGCCACCTTCCAGTGGGTTCTGCCAGATGTGTTGTTAGCATATCACCATTCCGGGGAAGTAAGAGCTCGTGTTCTTTTCCGTCGTATTGCTGCGAAATAACAGTAGGTACGTAAAATAATACAATAACAATAACAATAACAATAACAATAAGGGGCTGGCTGGGAACATGAAGGGCTCTCAGTAAACAGGGGGAACTCCAGCAAACAGGAGGGACTCTCAGAAACAGGTGGGACTCTCATGGAAGTAGAGGAGTCTAAGAAATCCCCCGGAGGACTCCCAACCCAGCCCAAACAAGAAACAAGAAAAAGCAAGGGCTTCTCCAAGAGACAAGATGGGCGCCTCCAGTGAGCGAGCACTGTACTCCCTTAAGCTGCCCCAAAAAAAAAAAGAGGAGCCAGTAAATAGCCCGCTAGAAATAAAAATTACAAAGGGACGGCCTGCTAAAACAAGGCCTCTTTACACTCCAAGTCCAAGGGAGAGACTCTACTAAAAAAAAAGAAGCAGAATTATTCCAAGGTCGGAAATAAACTCTCTCTGGAGCATATTTGGAATAAAATAGTCATAACAAAAAAGAGAGACAGATGTTTCTACCGCGAGCTCCCCCGTAGAGGCTGTTCCTCAAGAACTTATCAGTAGAAGGCTCCTCCCCCTCTTCACCATCCCCGAACTAACTCCACCTGTCCAAACATGAAAGAAAATAGTGCTCCGGCTAATCCGCGGTTGATCATTAAGTGGGCCAGTGTGGTAATTTGGATTTTGAAATTTGGCAGATTCGTTGCTGCATTGTTGTGGGGCTTGTCACCCAACCCCGCTGTG
The DNA here is from genome assembly GCA_003449175.1 of Ceratocystis smalleyi. Classification (NCBI taxonomy): domain Eukaryota; kingdom Fungi; phylum Ascomycota; class Sordariomycetes; order Microascales; family Ceratocystidaceae; genus Ceratocystis; species Ceratocystis smalleyi. Next base: position 7,469 of record NETT01000062.1, on the reverse strand, counting down.
ACGTTTTAGCGGCTCCACCTTGTTGCTGCTTCACCGCCTTTTATCCCATGGCAGCTAAGCTTTAGCCTCCCCCTCTTCCTTCTTTGCCCTCCCCTTTCATCTATCTCCCACACCTTCTAAATCGCTGTCCATCGTCGAACCAAAATTTACTTTATCCAATAAACGCCTTGGTCCTTGTTACCCTTCATCGGCAGACAAGTAACGCCACGATGAAACCTGAGACGGGCAACGTGATACAAGTCGGTAACTCCACGTCCAAATCAGGAGGAAATAGGCAATGCATGGTAAACATAAGTCACTAGTAAATCATAAGACAAGAAAACAATAAAAAGGATCATGGGCTAAACGGTTCGTGTCTTGTATTGGCTTCCAAGCTGATTCTATCAAACAAAAAAAAAGGGGTGAAGAAAGTTCCTCTAATCCTCTAGTAAACAGTCTTGGTGACAACAACGGTGCGACCCTTGATATTGCATTCCTTTCCCTTGCCAAATCCGCCGTAGCCGTCATAGCCGCCGGGCATGCCAGTGAACGAAGGGAAGCCAGGGAAGCCCGTGAAGTTGGGGTACGGGGCCGGAGTAGTGTTGGCCGCAGCATCCGAAGTGGCTGTTTCAGCAGGAGTATCGTCAACGGGATAGTCCTCGCCGGGGCCAGGGTTAGTAGGGATACTCCCCGGGACATCAGTAGGAACACTTCCCGGGACATCGGTGGGAACAGCCGAAGGCGTCATGACCGTCTCAAATGTCGACGGCGGGGCTGCCGGGGCCTCGGGGCCATAGGACTCGTAGTCAGTAGGGACAGCGACATCGGTAGGAGCATTGTTCTGGGTAGGGACAGCGGCATCGGTAGGAGCATTGTTCTGGGTAGGGGCAGTGTACTCAGTGGGAACAGCACCATTGGGCGCAGCCGAAGAAGCAGATGAAGGCGCGGCAGATGAAGCACCAGCAGTGCTAGATCCAGTGGCATAACCGTCACTGCTGCCGCCGCCAGAAAGGCCAATGCAGGCAAATGACATCTTAGAAGTAGATCCCTGCATAGTGTTGGCAGGGCCATCCAACTTCCAGTCCATAGCAACGTACGGCCAGCAGATACGGCCATCAGCCATCGTCACCATGTCACCCGCAACGAACGAGTCCATCGACTTGAGCGGCTCGCCAACCTTCTTGCCGTCACTGCCAACCTGTTGGTAGTAGGTGCCAGAGAACGCACCCTGGCAGCCCATGGCATCGAAGTTGCACTGGGGGCTGTCAATCTGCTCCCACGTAACGAGCGCATTGGTAGCATCAAAGGTAGCCGCATGGGCGTTCTGGCAATCGGCAGGGCCAGACGTCAACCAGTTAACCTGCGAGTCACCATCGGCAGAGCCAACGACGGAAGTAGCCTCCTCACCGACCAGAGTATTCTTGTCTGAAAAAGTAGCAATCGCAACGTTACGAGCCACAGTGCGGTTCTCGGACTTGGTGTAACCGTCACCCATCCAGGTGTTGGCAGTCAGGTCAACAGCACCACGGGAAACCCAGGTGAAAATGTACGAGTTGCTGTCAGCCTTGGCACCTCCGAAGCGAGCCATACCGCTGTAAGAACCACTCATTCCACCCATGGCCTCGTTGCTACCACCATTGATGACGTGCTCGTTGCTGACCTTGACGTTGTCGTTCATCATGCCCTGGCTTTTAGTGTTGAGCCAAATAGCACCCTGATCCTCAGCGCAAAGACTGGCAAAGGGGGGAGCATCGGCAGCCTCAAGAGCAATACCGGTGTTGTGACTGCAGCCCCATGAGCTAGACGCACCGGGGATGCTCTCAAGCTTGCCGTCGGTGGTTACGTAGCGGATGGCATCACCAAAGTGGCCCATAGCAGAGCCAGAGTATGCCGTCACTACAATGTAGGCCGCGTAGTAGCCGGCGGCCTCGGAAAAGACGAGGTCACCGTTGATATCGGGAGAAGCCAAGTTGTTATCGCTGTCGATGTTGGGGCCGCCAAGGAAAGTCTTCCATGTCTGCGTGCCAGAGGCGTCGTAACGGTACAAAACTGCAACAGGAGTGTTGTCCGGGGGGGCATCAGAGGTGCCAGAAGGCAAGGCCTCGTTGGTCAAAAGGGCAAAGCCATCGTTGTGGGCAACCAAGCCACCAGCTTCCTTGGCACCGGTAACGGTGACGGCAGTGCCGGTCTCCTTGAAGGTTGTGGGGTCGAGAGCCTGCACATGGACATCGGTCTCGCTGGCATCAAGGTAGGCAATGTAGCCAGTCTTTCCGTCGGGAGACACGGCAAAAGGGGTACGGCGGTGGTGGGGAAGGCCAGTCCAGTAAGCTTCCTTGATAGGGTTGAAGGAAGACTTAAGGGTCATAGAATCCACCGATTTGGAAAGCATGGACTCGCTGATCTGAGCGGCCGCCACAGAGATCTGCACGGCCACGGTTATAATAGACGAAAACCGCATGCTGGCTGGAATGGATCAAGCGAGAGACCAGACTTGTTTCTTGTTTTCCACGGTAAGTATAGACAGCGAAAAGAAGAGGAAGAAGAAGAAGAAGAAGAAGAAGAAAAAGAAGAAAAAGAAAAAGAATGGAACTGAGGCCTGCCTCAAAAGAGTGTGGGATTGTATAGAAAGAACGGAACGTCAACTGAAAGTGACTTGAAGTTTAAAGAAAGACAGCTCACAGAGCGAAGAGAAAGTACAAGACACAGAAGCCGTGAGCGGGAGACGTTGAAGGTCTTGATTGTAGAGAAGTCAATCTGAGCTTAGAGAGAAAAAGGAAAAGGAACAAGAAAAAGAAGCCGAGGAGAACAGGGAAAGCGCAAGTCTATATCCTTTCGAGTTACAGACTCTATCGAGCCAAGGCGCTTTATTCGGAGAGGATCAACATCTAGTCAAACAACCCTATGGTTTTCTCCTTCACCCTCTCTTCCTCCTCCCTCTTCTATCGCAGGGTCCTCGTTTTCGCTGGCTCTCAGCCCAGGTATGGCGATACTTGCCATGGATCATGGCAATGTTGTAAATATCGTCCGTGCATAATGTGGTGCTGTGTAGGTTTCAGAAGTCCACGTTAGCCGAAATCACAGGGCAGGCCGGTCTCTCCTCCTTCTCCTTGTTTTCCTTGTTCATGCTCATCAAGACGTTCGTTGTTGTTAGTATGCCCAGACCAAGTAGGCTCAACAAAGTTTTCGGATGAGGAAGAAATCCCTTAAGGTTACTGACTGACCTTGGACCTTGGCAAACCCACCCACCTTTTCTTTTGCGCTTTTCAGGGGCGCACAGGTGATCATTCTCATGAGACGGGATGGAGAGGGGAAGGGTTGCTTTGTCAGTGGTTCGCAGTTGCATCAGATCTTTCTCCGACACGGCCTAGAACAGCAGCCAGCACGAGACAAGAGCAAATTATCGGTACGAGGAAGCTAAAGATAGCACCCCTGGAGATTTTCATGATCGTCGTTGTGTCTAGACTTAAGTCGATTAAGATCGGTCGCATGTTGGGAGATAGAATGAGATTATTTTGTAATCAGGCAGAGAATAGAGAATCGAAGTCACAAGTCCAAGTCCAAGTTTGAAGGTCACTACGGGAGCAATAAATCAGAAAAACCTTGCTTGGGGAGAAAGAACGGAGAATTCAAGAACCCAACCATCCGCCCCTTCGCCCATTCAACCAGTGCCAATGTCACCCCATTACGTGAAGTATTTGTGCGCCTCGTTCCAGCCCACCGTCCAGTCACATAATTTTCCGAGCAATTCTTGCTGTTGAAGAAGAGTTGGGAGTGGAAAAAATTTCGAAATAAGATTTGACTGCAAAGTTGAGACAAGGAAGAAAACCCAAGCAGCAAAGTAGGGCCAGGCCAAGGTAATCCCCCTCTCGCCGGCCCCCCTCGCCCTTGCCCCTCATAGTGTCCATGTGCAACAGTAACACTACTTGGTTTTCTGACCATGTGCCTATGGCAAAACCTGTGGCGCGGTGCATTCTATGTAGGGGCAAATGCAAATGCTCTATCTGGGCTGTTTGGCCTAGTCTTTTGGCTGGCTATATGGGCAGGATGGTAAGCTGTGCGACAAAGTGAGAGCCCTAAAACCCTACACTAGCAAGGGCTTGTATCGGTCTGAGACCACGGGAAAAAAATAACGGGCTTCCCCTTTACACTGAATGGAACTAGAGCTTAGCTGTAATTCCATCCATCGGCCGACCAAATGCTGGATGCGCGTTCTTTTTATCACCGATTGGCGGAGTTACTGACGTGACGCGATGTCTTGGAGGGTTTCCTAATGGCGGTATCGCATAACCCTAGGAAACAGTAGCAGGATATCCAGGAAAAAGGCCCGCCTCGCCATTCCCGTCAATGGGCATGAATGAGCCCTAGCCTGTTGCTGGTTGCTTTTTCAGCTGTATATATTAGCCCCATGAAGTGCGCGAACTGGAATTTTTGGTACAGAGTGATAGCTTAATCCAGGGTGCTATATTCTAATCCAAGCACTGAAACGTGACAGCGTGCACGCACATTTGCCTCTTCTATAGACTCTGTTCTTCAGTCTTCTCCAGCCTAACTGCAGTCACAGGGTAAAAGGCAGTGTATGGCAACCAAATTTAGGGCTGGAGATGCAAGTACGACACCTATTGCCTCTGACTCTCAGACTGGCACATTTGGGGTTTGGCATACGGGGTTATGGGCCACCGTGACCTGCAGCCCCGATGCTAAAAATGGTTGGTGCACACGGGGTGTTTGAGTTGCCAGGCAAGTTTCCATTGTGTAGTAATGGCAGCCATCATGCCCTAAGTATTTCAATATTCATCATGATGTGGACGTGGGGCTTTTGTCACATTATGGGGTAGATTGCCATACGTGTTCAAGAAAACAGGGTAGACTGCGAGCAAGTAACCCTAAGAGTATGTCCCAAGTCTTGCTTGTGCTACAAAGGGAAACCAAGACGTGCGTGCAGATGGAGCACAAATTGAGTTGTTGTGACAGCACAAATTGAGTTGTTGTGACAGCACAACCTCCATTGGGCCATGCGAACGAACCTTGAGGGGAGAGACGGAAACCTGTGTGCTTCTAACACTGCGTCGACATTTGGACACTCAAATATGTGCTGTGCACTATGCATTTGTTTCTCTGGCAACCGCGATAACTCTGCTGGGCTACCTCCCACTCTCATCAAGTGAAGGCTCCGACTTTGCCAAGGCACATCTATCATGCTGGCCATGTCTGTCTAGGACAGACTGTTGGTTTGCATTTACTGCTCTCTCTCATAATCTCAGTTACAAAGACTTCTACCAACTTCAACAAACCGAGACTCAGCAGAGCAAACATTGACTCGACGCAAAATGAGCAGAGAGTTTGAAAAAGTCGCGCCAGCGCGCTTAGAGGAGGAAATACCTGTCTCATTATCGTCTCACTCAATCCAGGAACTACATTACGAAATCTTCACAGCATGTCTCCGGCGTCGTCGAAGGAATCCGAAGAAATATGCCGGGTTTTTTGCAGATCACCTCAGCAATGGTAATACCGAGCTCTTCCTGTTCTGAACGTGGTATGGATCTTGCTTACAAGAACGCCAATCTAGATGCGATAAAAGAAGTTATGCGTATTATCGACTTCACCATGTACACTAGTGTGCAGCCTCTTGTTATTGCGGTCCGTGCCCTAGCTTGTGATATCAAGCTTGATCGCATCGGAATAGTCCATCGCCTGCTCCACGCGTGGAACAAAGCAGCCATGCCCTTCATATTTGATGTTAAGTTGTCTCGGGGAATCTCTCTTCGGGGCTATCGCGCAATTGTTCTGACTACTAATATGTGGAAGCCAGTCGCCAACTTGCAAATAGCCGAGAGACATGCACTTCTGGCGGCGAACAGTGCTACAGTGGCGATTGTAGCTGCTTTGATCATAGTTCACTGGCTTTGGAGGTTCCAAATAGACCCGGCTTCGGTTGATGGTATAGCGGAGCAATATGGATTCCTAGGCACCGAAGTCTTCTTACGCTTCATGTGGGACCAGGTCCTTCCGCCCCTCGATATACTGAAAAATTTCCCCGGACGCGAGCTGGGCTTGAGAGCCGGTTCGACAATCAAGTTCGACAGTGACTTGTCTCTACTTATTGCCGTCAGAAATAACTACGGTAAGGGAGGATGGAAAAAGCTGCCGTATCTACACCCGGCCTACAAAGTCTATGGCTCGCCTTGGGCCAAGTTCTTCCGAAATCGAGGCCAAGCTATGTTCTTTAAGGGCGACTATACAGACCCCACGTACTGGCCAAGACCGATTACCTTTGCCATACCGACCAAAACTCTGGAATGGATATCAAAGTTGAAAGAAGAATATGTCCTTGCGGCCAGGAAGGTAAGTTAAAAACACCCATCTTTTCTTCATAATTGACTATGGCTTGTCATGATTCTGACCCGTAATAGGTGGGCGACGTTCCGTTGATGTCCTTTGAGGCTGTGGCAGGGCTTACGGGTGAGCCTTACCCCAACTTTTTCAGCAATAAGCCTAGCGTTGAGGTGAGCTTACTTCTATTTATCTTCTTCAAGTTTCGTAAAAATGAATCAATTGCTGATGCTTTTGCAGACAAAGCGCTATGTTATCCCGTTAGAAGTTTATCAGCCCGGTGGTATCGGGCAAGTTGTATGTCCCTTGGAATTCTCTCCTCTTGAACACTACTCTTACTAACCAGCCACTGGTTCACACACCCCTTGCGTAGTGCCGATATCCAATTACAGATCTTCATGGCAACCTGTCTCTTAACTTCTGCGAAACTCTGATGGCTTGCGATCTACATGGGGCTATTGAGCCTTCGCAGAATACCGACTTTCTAGCGCCGCCTTTTCTCAACCGCCCTTCACAAGGCCTAATGGTGTTCAAATGTCGGAAGTACGAGGTGCCCCCCACAGCCAACGAAAAGTGACCCATGGGCAGGAAGTGTTGGTGAGAATACTGTAGCTGGTGTTGTTGATGCCGTAAAAAAAATGCATGATGCAACCTGTGTTTTCGCAATACTATTACATGGACTGTGCTTTCCTGATCTGCGTAAAAGATGCTGCCACGTTGATGGGATGTGTGCTATTAACTTTGAACTTGCGCTAGATGATATTCTTAAAACATTTGTTTTGTGTTCTTCCATAATGGTGATGTTACAGCTGCCACATGTGTATCCCACATGTCTAGGCGGTGCTCTTGTGGGAGTCACTTGCTTGGTTCCTGCCAAAATGTCGTTTGTTGTTTTCATAGGGTATGTCACTAATTGTTTCGTTGATTCTTTCCCAAGTGTGGTTTTCGTTGTGTGTATCCCGAATGCCGGCTTCATGATATCATCGTGGGAACTGCTTTCAGAGTGTTTGTTTTCACGGCTGCCTGGAATATGTTTCCGTAGTGCCTAGTTTGAATCCAGTCGAGTTGTTTCCGTGGTGGACTGTTGGAATCCAGTACTGCTCTTTCCATGGTGGACACTTTGAACTCAGTCTAGCTGTTACTGTCTCAAGTGCTGTCTC
>NETT01000061.1:0-61218 GCA_003449175.1 Ceratocystis smalleyi | reverse complement strand
TCTCCTGCTTTCTCTCGCCCCAGGCCTCGCCTCCACCGCGCAATGTCCATGTGCATGCTTGCATGCGCCTGTGTACAACAGCCCACCGTGTAAACCCTTTTCTCAGTGCAACGGGGGAGGGGGAGGAGCGGAACGCGCTATTTCTCCTCCCTCCTCCCTGCACATCCACCTCCTCTCCCCTTCCAGCAGTCGCATTGCATTAGCCTTCCGCCAAGCTAACTCCCAGTCAACCAAGCAGGCGTCCATCCCAGCAGACACTGCGAAATGAAGAAAAGTAACAAGAGCGCGTGAAGCTCCTGTGCTGATCATGAGCCCACAAGCAACACAGACAGCACACCAAGAACCAGAAATGGAAAGAGAAATGCGCCCACAGGACAAGACCCGAGCGACTGCGGCTGTACGATGCAAGCTAGCTTTAAATATGCCGCTACCTGCAACGCAACAACAAACCCACCACCTGTCTGTCCGTCGGGTCTTTAACCCCATATGTACACTTGTATGCATCTTTAACAAGTACCCTGGCTGTGGTAACATTTCCCTCTACTAACCTAGCCGGCCTGCGTGAATTCCCGCCCAATGGAACTCGTGTAGCTTGTTCTTGGCTCATTTTCCCTGTCGTCTGGCGAATGTGTCTCCCATCATGTCATTTGTCTGTCTGTATCTGTTCGTATGTCTGTTTGTTGTCTCTCTTTATCCGCATGATATGCACGCCTCCTCCAAGTTTGTCCCCCCCTTCGTTCCGGCCGGCCCGCTCGAAACTGGCCAGCCTTGGTCTTCTTGCTGGCCAGGCTTTTCCTGCCAATCTTCTCGCTTTCTCGCACACCACGGAAATGCCAAAAACAAGAAAAACAAGAAAAATCCAAAAAAATACCAAAATACCCCTTCCAAAATCTGGTACCAACACGCAAAGTCGGGGTGGGTGGACGGCTGAGTTACACCGATACAACCGTCCCCATCTCCGCTTATTTTCTTTTTCTTTTTGCCTCAGTTGGCCTGTCTCAACTCAATGCTGTGAATCAAGGCCCAGAGGAATGGTGGGTGGCGGATGGCGGATGGCGGATGGCGGATGGCGGATGGCGGATAGGCGGATAGGCGGATAAGACTGCCTTGTCGTGGGCCAACCCTACCGCTAGGGTCTCTGGCAGCTTGATATGACTTTCCTCTCCCCCCTCACAACCCATCATCACCTTGGCGCAGTGTCAGTGGTATGTTCCCGATATTGCCGACATATCACTGACACCATTTTTTGCATTCTTTTTCATCGTCTTTGCTCCGCCAACATTTGCCATCCCGCTGTTTGCTCTACTACCGCTACCCACGCTCGCTTCTATATATGGAGTGGTTCTGGGCTGTGTGCCCAGATGCAAGCTAAAGTGTATTGCCAATATCCCCAGCGTAAACTATGTGCGTGCTTCGGCATTGCCATTTTTTCTTCCTATTCCATTCCCACTATTAATACATTTTCCTTTTTTTTGCTCCGGTGACGTATATTTTCCTTTTCTTGGCTCATGCTCTCCCTGTTGTTAGTAGCGCGTGGGCGGATTTAAGCAACCACTACGTACATATTGTGGTTGTGAAGAAAAAAATGGGTTGACAACAACAACGTCCTCGTCTTCTTCCTTGTCCTTGGTCTCATCTCTCCCCGCTGTCCAGACCCATTTCTGCCCTGTTCTTTTTCCGGCTTTCCATATGCTTGGTTCGTCACGCGATGCCATGCTTCAGTCGTCCTCAGACTCGCCAAAGCCCAGACCCCCAGGCCCCAACCCCAAACGTCGTCGGACTTGGACAGATGATAGATCACAGTGACGTTCTACCCCTTTCGCTTCTCCCAGCCCAGCCACAGCGGCTCCGTAGCATGTCTGTGGCTTTGCTGTAACGCCACTCGTATTCGAACCACATTAGGGTCTAAATCCCGCTGCGAAAACCCTTGGCAGCTGCGCAGCTGCCACTCGTGTGGCCCAATCGCTGGCTATCTTATCGTTATCGTCTAACCCCCACTGAATTCTCCAGAAGCGTACAGTGGCTGAGACGAACGAAAAGACATTGGTCAGATGTCGTAAGAATACGATCCGACTATGAGTCTGCCCCTCGACTCATGCGTTCGCAGCGGGCTGTTGGCCACGCAGAGAACCGCGGCAGGCCGTAGATGAGAGTGTCAGGTACGTCTAGTTGTAGCTGTAGATGCAGAACCTGGCCGGCCAATGGCTGATTACAGAGATTCCATTCAACAAACATGAGGGGTAAGCCTTGTGTGGATTGGGTGGGCGGGCTTCTTGGGAAAAAAAAAAGAGGGAAAGAGGGGCCCCTTCTGCATAGACTTGTACTAGGCCAAAATTTCCCCGCCAGAAAACCTTTCATTCCTTCCCTTTTCTTTGGATCTTGTTACTCTTTACTCTTTATTCTCTATTCTTCTCCCTGTCCTCTTCGAGATCTCTATACTTGGTGAGTGCTTTTGCGGCCCTTCTTAACGTCTTTGACGACTCATATCTCGTCTTCTAATGCTATTGCTTGCTTAGCTGCAGCTTTCCCCCCTCTTAGTCTTCAAACCACCACCCCAGAAACACCCTCCAAAATGCTTATCTACAAGGTAAGTCGTGATCCTCAATACTTCCGTCGCAAACCCAATGTCGCCTGCCAGTATCCGTTTTCTTCGAATTTGCCTCTCCCCGCATGCTACAGGAAGGCAGGCATGGCCTGGCCGCGACTCATCTGGCATGACATCTGCCTGTCTTGTGTCAAATCACCTCGGTCATCACGGTCCGAAATATGCTTCTATCTATCTACGGGACGGACAGCTTGGCGTCTTCCTAGTCCTCTAAAATGCCCACGACGATCCCCTCTTGAATGTTGTAGTTAACTCCTTCTTTGCAGGATATTATCAATGGCGATGAGATGATTTCTGACTCCTACGACCTCAAGGAGGTCGATGGCATCGTTTATGAGGCTGACTGCACCATGATCACTCTGGGCGCTGTCAATGTTGGTGAGTACCGGTCCCCTGGAGCAATGGAAAAGCACCTACAATATTATGTCCTTCCGTGTCTCGGGCTTTGCTGGAACTGAACTCCTACTGACAACTTCTCTCTTTTCGTCTAGACACTGGCGCTAACGCTTCTGCCGAGGAGGCTGAGGAGAGTCTCGAGGATGGCGAGGTCAAGGTCAACAACATCGTCAACAGCTTCCGTCTGCAGGAAACCAGCTTCAACAAGAAGTCCTTCCTCACGTACTTGAAGGGTGGGCTCCATCCCCTCCCTCCCCTCCACGCCGCTTCTATCACCGCTGCTCCTGTTACTAACGCGAATTACTCTCTCTACCATAGGCTACCTGAAGGCTGTCAAGGAAAAAATGCAGGAGGCCGATGCGCCCAAGGAGGACATTGCGGCTTTCGAGACTGGCGCCCAGAAGTTTGTCAAGCAAACCCTGCTGCCCAACTTCACCGACTTCCAGTTCTACACCGGCGAGAGCCAGGACCCCGACGGCATGGTCGCCCTGATGAACTACCGCGAGGATGGTATAACTCCCTACTTCATCTTCTGGAAGCACGGCCTTAAGACCATGAAGGTGTAAGGGAAGCTTCTGTAATACCCGCTCTGCCTTGGAAAATGATGAAATAAAACGGCTTTCAACGACTTGGTTGGTTGGTAATGAGAAATAACATAAACTGAAGGCAAAGTAGTTCTTGAGTCTCTTGCCAGCGCCTTGAAATAATGACGAAAAGAAAAAAAAAAAAAAGAAAAAAAAAAGACATGCAAGAAATGAGCCAAAGGAAATATGTAGTAGTGTGTGCGTATCTTGGGATACTAGTATGTATAGCTCTGTTGATATACATGTACTTGTGATACATATACATATATATAGATACCTAAAAGGACATACTCACCCAACAACGTGGAACAAGGTAGATACGTGTCTAAGATATGTACATGTGCGTGGAGCGTGGAGCGTGGAGCGTGGAGCGTCCAAGTCCACAGCGAGTAGATATAACTAACAAACCCGCGGCAATTAGAGCAGGCGTGGCGTGTTCTGGCCGGATCGGATCCCCCGCGATCCCAGGCTTCCCCATCTTTGGGCTTGCTGCCCGCCTGGGTTTTCATTACTGCCGGCTTCTACCATGCCGGTTTTGTACTCATCGGCAATGGCGGCGGCACGTCGCCCACGACAGCTCCAGCTCCAGCCCCGGCTCCACCAAAGCCGGCGGGCTTTTTCTTGGGGGGAGGCGGCGGGGGTTTCTTCTTGCCCACCACGGAGGAAGCGGCTGCAGACGAAGATGGCGAAAGCACGGGGGGTGGCGCGATAGCGGGGCGCGAAGATGTGTCCGGAGGGCTAGTGCGCTGTTGTGTGCGTGTAGATGGTGGAAGTGGCGGCGGGAGAATCGATGATGTCGTATACTGCGCGGACGGGTGCGAGTGTGTGTTTGGCGGTGGGAGAGTTGGACCGTGGGATGGAGCAGCGGTAGCTGCAGGGGCCGTGGTTTCAGACCCCCCGTTCCCGCTCCCGCTCCCGCTCCCGCTCCCGCCTCCACCGAAACGCGCAGCCAGTCCCGATGCTTTCTCAGATAGCCCGTACTTTTGGTTCATCTGACCCATGCGTTCGGTAATACGGTATTTGCCATTTGCCTCTTGAGCTTTATGAGCGCCTTGCACTACCTGGTCGCCGTGACGCTGGCGGAAATTGTCCGCCGTGGATGCAGCATTGCGCATGTCCGACAGAGATACTTTGGATGGGTCCTTGTTCAAGGCCTGGGCGGTACGCAGAGCTGCCTGTTTTTGCTCGAGAGTGGTGCCCTGGGCCGGCGGAGGCGGGGCTACGGTTGTCGTCGTGTTTGATGGAGAGAGGCGCTGGAAGCGCGCTGAGAGTTTGTCCATTGTGCTGCCTGCAGTTGATGTCGTAGAGTTAGCTGCCGAGGCATCGGAAGAAGCCACAGCTTCGTTAGCAGCGCCGCCGCTGGTTGAAGAAGAGGAGCCGATTCCAAGCGAGGGCACAGATATGCCCGCGGATGCCAGTCGCGACATGGCCGAGGAGGGGGCTGGTTGCATGGCTGCCACAACATTGCGCGTTGGCGGGGGCGGCGGTGGTGGTTGGATTGCGACGTTGCCCGCATTGCGCACCGGAGGTGGCGGGGGCGGCTGGTCATTGCTCACGGCGGACGATGCCACGGATGAGGTGGTATTCCGACGGGGGGGTAGCCGCGGGGGAAGGCTGGGTGGCGCGGCAGGGGAAGTAGCAGGCGGTGAGTCTTCTCCGTAGCCCTGGGTTATGTGCCGGGGGGGATTTGTGGTTGCTTGATAGGGAGGCGGGTGTGACGATTGCTCAATAGTCTTGTGGTCAGCCGAGTACAGGTCAGTCCCGGGCAGGAATTTTATGGGCTTGCGGGAGCTGGATGACAGCGGCGGCGACGGGGGAGGCCGGATGCTGCCTTCGGTGCGTTTGGGGGGCGGGGCAAAGGAGTTTGGGTCCCGAAGTTGGGAGACGGGAGTAACGTGGCGATTAGCAAGTTCTTCGTCTGCTTTTTTGTCGCGGCCCATAAGACCATTCTGCGCAAGTTAGAGTGAGGAATAAACGGGAGCGGCTGGGCCGATGTAATCGTGAGACTTACAACCTGCTGACGGAAGGTTTGGCCCGGCTTGTCCGGATGCCATCCGTCCTTGAAGATGGACTTTGCCTTGTCCATAAGGGCTAAGGACTAGTAGTTGCGACAAGTATCCAAGGGTTTTTTGTTGGAGGAGACTCGGGAGCAGGTGTATGGATGGCGATGAGTGATGAAAAAGGACGCGGGGAGGAAGAAAATGCCGAGGAGTTTGTAGCAAGTGAAGAGACAGAGGAAATGGGATTGGGATAGAAAGAAGTAGGGGAAGCTACTCCATTTGGAGCCAAACGGAATTCCTATCGCAGCCTAAAAGAGCGAACAGGACGGCCTGAAAGATCTGGCGCTACAAGGGTTGGCAAGGAGCAAAAGAGAAAACAGAAGGGAAACAAAAGAAGAAAAAAGGCAGAAAAAAGAAAAAAGACAAAAGAAAAAACAAAAACCAAAAACCAAAAACCAAAAACCAAAAACAAAAAAAAAAAAAAAAAAAAAAAAAAAAAAGAACAAAACAGAACAAAACAGAACCTCACAACACCGCACTTCCGGTCGCCCATATCTGATCGCTGGAAACCAACCATGCTGCTTCCTCTGAACGAGAGCAACTGCGTTCAAAGCCGAAAGAGGTACGTATCCGTGTGTGAATCGCTGATTTGTGGGCAATTTTGCACAGGGCACCACCTTGCTTAACACCCACATCTTCCTTTTAGCACAGGCTCGGCCAAAACGCGCCTCTGCCTTTATCACGAGCTTCCGTCTTGCCCCATGCCATCATCGAGCCTCGTCTGTGCCGCTGCCATCTAACAAGGCCATCGTGACTAGTATCTCCCTCCTTTGGCTGCAACCATGGCCGATGCGACCGCTAACACGGAAATCCTCACCGAGCACTTTGGCTATCCTCCAGTCGTGAGTCTTTGCTTGCGCTTCCCTCTGATCCAAAGAACCGCCCTGTTCGCTAACCCAGTCTCCGCTCTGCCTAGAGCCTGCTTGATGACATCATAAACGCCATAAACATCCTCGCCGAAAGTGCCTTGATGTCCATCGAACAGGGCCTCTTGCGCTCGCCACCAGCAGCGCTCGGATTCCGGCCACCGCGAAAAAGCAAAAGCAAAAAGAACAAAGCCCCTTCCGAGGACATGGCTACTACTTCGGTTGAAGAAGCCGCACGCTTTGAGATTGACAACGGCACGCACCAGCTAGAAACGCTGCTTTGCTCGTCCATCGACCGCAACTTTGATATCTTCGAACTGTACGTCATGCGCAACATCCTCAGTCTACGGCCCGATGACCGTGCCTGGATGCGCCTGCGTCACTACGATGGCCTCGACTTTTCGCGTCTTGACGACCCCGATGCCCCCTCCGTTGCCGGCGTGGCTACGCTGCGTCGCAAGGTGTCTGCTTCGCAGCGCCTGGCTGCCAAGTTACAAGCCGAAAAAGCGCAAAACGACGCTCTGCTGACTACGCTACGCGGGCTCGTTGAGCGGGCCGTGATCAAGCCCGATCCCGACGCCCAAGCTTCGGCCAATGGCGGCAGCACCGAGATACCTACACCTGCACCCGCGGCACAGCCCGGCACAGCGCCACTCGCCTTCCTGCAAGCCACCGAGGGCCTGGGCACCGCTGATGCCACTGCGCCGCTGCAGACAACCGCGGCCTTTGCTCTGTCGCAACTCCCAGCGCTGCGGGCGCTTAGCACATCGCTACGCAGCATGGCGGCTGATCTGCAGCCTCCGGCTGGTGCCGACGCGAGTGATGGAGGCGAGCCAGCTGGCGGCGAGACGCCTGGCCGCCGCTCGTGGCGCAAGAGCCGCGTCCAGTACATCGAGACAGAAACACGCAAACATATGGAGCGTGCACGCGGCTTGGAGCTTGGCCTTCAAGGCGAGGTGCGCGACGGCGAGTGGCAGGGTGCTGGGCGCAAGATATCCATGGCCGAGGTTGAGGGCCTGGAAAGTGTGCTCGCGCTTATGGGCGGGGCTGCAGGAGGCAGTGGGGAAGAAAAAGAAGAAGAAGAGGGGCATGCGACGCAAGGGCAGAGTGAAGAACAGGGAGAGGAAAACGGGGAGGCGATGGATATTTCTTGATGTGCATTGCCGTGTTGTTGATGGGCGTTTTTTCTTTTTCTTTTCTTCTTTTTCTTTTTCTTTTTACGGACAGGCGGCGGGTTTTATTTACTTCTTATCTTTTCATCAAGGCTATCATGAACGGCGTATGGAATCGGCTGGGCTGGATATACTCAAACAATATACTCTTTTTACTTTGCTGGGTTTGGTTAACCATGGCCATGCGATGATGCATTTTACGCTGGATGGGGGAAAGAAATTTATATTGAGGAAAATAAACAATATGTGTCTGTTATAGTCTTGTATTCCGTGAGGGAACTTGCCCTAGGAGAAAGAAACAAAGTAAGTTATAGTAAGGAAAAGTTGCAAAGAATGCAAAAACAAAAGCACAATGCACATAATCTCGTAGCTCGCTACATCTCATCAGACAGTACTAGCATCTCGTCTTCATCCCATGCCACACAACGACCCAGCCAGCTGCGCTCAATGCAGCGGCCTGGCTCGGGTGCAGCTGTGGCCGTTGGGATTGAAGAGGGCTCCAGAGGTGCCGTCGACTCAGAATGGCACCCAAAGAAGCGGCCGGGAAAGCGGCAGATTGAGGGAGCCGTGGTACTTTTAGTCGTCGCTGAAGTAGTGGCTGTCTGGTCCCGGCAGCCCCACCATCCAGGCTCATGGCATGTGGGTGTTGCGGTAGAAGTGGCACCAGCAGTTGTTGTTGTTGCTGTTGTAGGATCTTTGCACCCCCACCAGCCAGGCTCGTGGCATGTTGAAGTTGAGGTAATGGGCGGAGCGGAGGTGTCGGAAGGTAGATGACTAGTAGTAGGGGTAATGGGGTCCTTGCAGCCAAACCAGCCTGGGGTTTTGCATGTCGAGGTTGAGGCGGATGTAGAAGTAGTACTGCCCGTGGTGGTAGTCGCAGGAGCCGAAGTCGGGTGGTTGGCGCTGGTAGTGGTGGTCTCATCGAGACAGCCCCACCACCCTGGTGTCTTGCACGTCTCGGTACGGGTACGAGTGAGAGTCATGTACGAAGTTGACGTGGAAGAGGACGTGATCTCGGACCCATTGCTCTCAATCATCTTCCAGTTGCCACAATCGCGGCACTCGGGCGTGCGCTTGCACTGCGGAACTTGGTCATACTCGAGAATCACGTCGCGGATGACAGCGCGGATCTTGTGTGTGCCGATGCCAACACGCCAGCCCTTATCCGCCACCACATCCCAGACACACTCGTAGCCCGTGTGACACACCGATTCCATGGCATAGCCGGCGTATGTGCATGTGGCTGTTGCCCCGTTGCAAGTGCCAATATACACGGGGTCAGCGGTGTGGCCAAAGTGGTACGTGCCCGTCATCTCGCGCGTTTGCAGCAGGCTCTGCATATAGCCAGGCGGTGTGGGCAGACCCAGACGCGAAGCAGGCAGCGCATCAGGCACGGCCTCGAAGGTGACTGTAGGAAGGCCATAGGTTAGGCCGAGAAAGGAACTAACAGCCCCACCTAGCGAATGACCAGTCACCCAGATGTTGGCGTGGGGGTACAGCTCCGTGACGTTGGTGTAGAGCTCCTTGACGGCCGTGTAGTAGCGATTCTCGTCCTGCAGCTCTTTGCGCACACACGTGTTGTTGCAGGTGTAAGTGCCGGTAGCACAGTCACACACCTGGTGCCACGTCCACTGTCCCTGCTGGCCACAGCAGCAACTGAAGAAGAGGTTGTCGTTGATCTTGTCATTTGTAGTCGTTCCTTGGCCATCCCACAAGGCGGCCGAGGTGCCCTTGAGGCCGATCACAACAGTAGAGTTTGAATTGTCGGCAAAGATATGCCCACGCAGACCATCGCCCTCCCAGCCAAAATCGGCGCTGCGGTTGAAAGGCTTGCCTACATCGTCCCAGTCGGGCTGGTGGTCGTCCTCGACATAGGCATCGCTACACATTAGGGCTAGGCTGAGGACGGTCTGTCTGTTGGTGACGTCGGGGCCCGAGATGTTGTCAACAGTCCAGGCCGACGGTGACATGGCCTCCAGCTGGCCGTAACGGCGGGTCTGGGCAACCATGGCATCAACAACAGCGGGCCGCCGATCAGCCAAGCGCTCGATGCGGGTCGGCTTGCTGGAAACAATCAAAGGTGGCAGGGGCTCGCGCTCAAAGCCATCCACGGCATCTGCGGCCAAAAAGACGTTATCGGCGGTTTGGAAAACGTCTTTGCGACGGTGAAGTTGCGGATGGAGGTGCGTGCCGTGATGGAATATCTGGCGAAGGGTGAATGTATGTTGAGCGGGAGCAGGGCCGTCCGTGGCGGGCTCAGTTTCAGATGGAAGATCGAGGCTGGGAGGCAGGACCAGATCGGGATGCAAGCTGCCACCAAGGCCATCGGCTCTGTGGGCTGCGGCAACGCCGGCCGGAGAGAAGGCGAGGAAGGAGAGAAGGACGGCTGCGGTGACGCGACTGGCCGAAGTACAGCATGATGACGAGGCTGGCGGCACCATGGTGACGAAGTGGCTGTAAGGGAGGAGCCGGACAATGGGGGGAGGTCGATATTGTACAGAATTAGAAGAGAGCGGGTGTGAGAGGCAAGCAAGAAAGTATAAGAGTAAACAAAAGGTAGACAAGGGGGTCACAGTCACAACGTCATCAAGACATAGGCAAGAGAAAAGAGAGAGTTTGTGAGGCTTTGAATGCTAAAGGTCAACAACACTAGAGGCCAGCAGGGAGAAGAAGGTGACAAAGAAATACAGCACAGCGACATTTATTGCCGTGCTTGGAAGTGGTTAGAATGCGCTCAATTGAAGTACTGCCAGGTAACTAGCAGTATCGAAAACATGGACACAAGAAAGGCTAGGCCTCAGAGTACAGCTGGTTGGCTTGGTTGGGGAGCCCCCAGCCTTTGCTCGTTACAGCGGCCAGCCCCCTGAAGACAGCCCAGAATACAGCTGGGGAGCCCCAGGTCTTCGCCCGTTACAGCGGCCAGCCCCCTGGAGACAGCCCAGAATACAGCTGGGGAGCCCCAGGTCTTCGCCCGTTACAGCGGCCAGCCCCCTGAAGACAGCCCAGAATACAGCTGGGGAGCCCCAGGCCTTCTCCCCTTACAGCGGTCAGCCCCTCAGGCCTTGCCCATAGCTTGTAGCGCTGTTCCACATAACGTCACCAAACGCCTGAGCTTTTTTCCTGGCCCCCCCCCCCTTCACTTTATGCAAGGCCCCTATATGACAATAAGCACTGGGTATATGCACATAAGTAAGCATAAAGCAATGAGCATTCTCGTGCAACATCAACGACCCGTGTATAAAGGTTTTCAACAACAATATATTACCGCATCTTGAAAAAGAAAAGAGCGTACAATGGCTACAACAACAATAACAACAACAACAAAAATAAAAACGCTGTGAAGTCTAATGCTGAAAAGCAACGAGCAATGCCAAAAGGAACGGACAAACGCAAAAATAAAGAAAATTCAACATTTTGTTCTCTCAAAAGAACAAGAAGAAAAAAAAAAAAAAGGTAAAGGGAAATGCTCCCATCCAGCCCCCCCTCTAGCTCCGCCATGCACACAAGAAATCAACAGCCACGCGTGCACCACAGCTATGTATGCACTATTTAAATACATACATATATTTGTACAAGAAGCTGCGCCATTGCCATCGCCACTGCCGCCAAACCTTACCTTTGCCACGGCTGCAGACCCTATCTGCCACCCGCAGGCTGTGTAGCTGCTAGCCCCGCGCCCGAGTTTGGAGCCCCTGAACCCTCTGTCGGAGTAGTACTCATAGCCGACTGCAAGTAGCCGAGCAGGAAATTCCTATCAGCCGGCGAAATAGGCGTGTTCTTGCCACCATTGGACAGGTGCGAGCCATCGCTCATGGCCGATGCTGTCGAGGGTAGACGATGGAAAGCTTCCGCCGTGTTGTATTGCTGCGGCTGTTGGCCATGGGGTTGGCGGTGGATATGAACAGGCCCAGAGCCAGCAGAGCCAGGTCCTCCGCTAGCACCTCTAGGCTGCATGACCTCGGGGCCCTTGGCTTTATCAAAGTACACGGCCTCAGTCCCGGGGACTTGGGACTGACTAAGCGGATGGGGTTGTTGGCCTTGGGGCTGATAGCTGCCACCAAACTGCATGTGGCTCTGTATGTGTGCATGCTGCTGCTGCTGCTGCTGCTGGTTCTGTTGACCATAGACCTGTGCGTAATGCTGCTGCGGCGAGTTCTGCTGCCGAGCGTGCAGTGCCATGGGATGTTGCTGCGGCTGTTGATGGGCCTGGCCAGATAACTGTTGGTGAAGACTGCTGGGTTGCTGTGGCTGCTGAGATTGCTGCAGGTGGCCCTGTTGCTGGCCAAACATGCCACTAAACAGCGACAGGAGCCTTTGCTTCTGTTCCGGCGTTGACTCTGTCCGTTTCGAACCCCCAGGCACCGCTGCACCGTCTATGACTGGAGGGCTAGCCATTGCAGGCTGATTGGGCCCCGTGCTTTCGAGAGTAGAGCGGTCAAAATTGTACGGGGTCTGCGAGTGGCGGGACTGACTTCCAACACTAGGCGAAATGGAGTTGCTCTGCAGCAGGAGCATGGGTGATTCAACAGATACAGTACCGCGAACATATGGGGGGTTTGACATAGAACTAGACTGTCGTACGCCGCCTTGGAGTGACAGTCCACCCATTGCGTTGTGCAAATTCTGCGCGCTGCTACCCCCGCTGCCATTATGTCTTGGGCCAGCAAAGGACTGTCCATCCATGGGCGACTGTCTATAGCTGTCGGATTGTGTCATTGGCTGTTGCTGCTCGTTGATCGAAGATGATGGAGAAGGCCCACCCTTGAACATATCCAGCAAAGCTGACCGTTGTTTATCCGAAGACACCCCATGCTGCTGGGTCTTCTGCATCATTCCATTGAGAATGGCCTGGCCGTTATGCGTCGCCACGGGATCCATGTGAGAGGGATGAGTCCCAATTTGACTAGCACCAGTTTGGGATATCATATGGCCAGTCCCTTGAGGGTTTCCATTGACGTTACCATTTCCTTTTAGTGCCTGTATCCTGGCAAGTTGTTGCTCGGGTGTTTCATTGGGCCACGACCGCTGAGGCATCGTCTCTGGCGTAGCTTGCTGATGCTGTGGAGCAGGAATAGGAATGGGCTGAGTCCCGGAGCTAGTTTCGCTTCCAAACATGCCGAGGAGCCCTTTGGTGTGGTTGGAAAGATTGCCACCAGATACATGATTCCCATGAGCAGAGTGAGGCGGGTTGACGTTGTATTGGCCGGAGACAGGTCTCGAACCATACTGGTCTCCCTGATAGCCAGAAACTGATTGGGGCTGCGAGTGCGACTGGGAGATGGCAAGCTCTGGGGTTTGGTGCTGTTGGGAGTATGGCCCAGGACCATTCATCGATTGGAGCTGCGGCTGCGGCTGTTGCTGTTGCTGTTGCTGTGCGTCTGGGTGCCCTGAAAATCCAGAATGCGTTTGTTGTTGACCCGGATGCTGCTGATGCTGCTGGTGCTGCTGGTGCTGCTGGTGCTGCTGGTGCTGCTGAGGCTGCTGAGGCTGATCCTGGGCTTGCTGCTGAGCCCGCCGTTGGTACTCTTGCTGCTGCTGCTGCTGGAGTCTCGTCTGAGCTAGGATAGACTGAAGAGAATATGATTGGCCTTGTTGTTGCAGCTTTCCACTGGTTGGTGGCGGCGTAGCATAGCTCAGAAGACCTTGGTCAAGATTCGCCTTTTGGACCTGAGGCGGGATGGGCTGGGGGTGATGAATCTGAGTTGGAGGCATCTGCTTGATGAGCGGAGGTTGCTGGGAGGGCTGGAGATTAGAGTGGGAAGAGGTGCCGCCATGATGATAATACTCCGTGGACGATTGGTGTTGTTGGTTGAGCTGATGCTGTTGAAACTGCTGGTTTTGGTGTTGCTGAGGCTGCTGATGTTGCTGCGGGTGTTGTTGTGCTCCAAATGATTGATGGGGCTGGTGACTTCCCTGACTTTCCCGACTGTCGGGGCTTCCACCTGCTCCTCCAATCTTGAGCATAGACATCAGGCGGTCAGACATCTCTGCGCTATTAGCGACAGGCGCAGAAATATGGACAGCAGGGTTGCCGGAAGATTCCAAGTTCATAAGACGCTGAAGGTCGTGGCTAGCATCATCGAGATTGGCCTGCTGCTGCTGCTGCTGCTGCTGCTGCTGGCCATATGAATAGTCGTTGTCGCCATGATTGTATGGGTGGGCAGTCTCCAAGCCCTCGGCATACGCCTCTTCGGGGATATTACTGGGTATCAAGTGAGACATATCGGCGGTAGTGCCCTGTCTTCGAGCGTCCATTCTCTTTTGTTTTTGTACCCACTTCTTGAGCGGGCCAAGGAAGGGTGCAACAATGTAGAAGCGGTTACTGGCGCTAGAGATGGCTGCAGATGCTGAGTTGGTAATAGGATCCTCATGCAGTTGGTTGTTCTTTTTGCGAAAGGTGGGCAGTTCTGACAGGGGGAACCATTCGATCTTGGAAATTTCCTTGCGAGTCTTAGGTTCAAATGTAGTGTCCATAGGGATGTTACGGAAGACATACAAGCGGATGGCCTGTTCTCTGATGTTAAGCTCGATGTATTTTACCGCTTCGTCGTCGGGCACGAGACCAGCTTCACGCAGTTCTAGGCCAGTTTCTTCTTCGACTTCTCGGATGGCACAGTCTAGATCATCTTCATCCATGTTGATTTTGCCGCGAGGGAAGCTCCAGCTAGCTGTTTTTTTCCAGCCCTTGACGAGCACGACGTGGTCCATGGCCTCGTTGAGCATGATAGCACCACGGACTGGGATTCGCTGCTTGTACTGCATGAAGTTCTCAAAGGCCTTTTCATGGGCCTCGACGGGGAAGTCGGCCAGTAATGGGCAGTGTTTGAAGATCATGGCACAGAAATTACGGAGGGTAAGGGTGGGAAGGTTCGGGTCGGCAGGACGGATAAAATCTTCGTAGAACCACTGAGCCTCCTCTACATGAAAGCAGATTCGTTCCATGGAGGAAAGGTCTTCGGCCGGGAGGTTAATGATGAAGCGAGCGCAAAGGTCATCAAGCCCTAAGAGAGACAAGAGGTTGTTAGTCGGTGAAGAGAAGAGGCATTGGAGATGGAAGTAACGGCGAAATGCGAAAGAGAAATGGCCGTGATACAAGAGGAGGAGGAGAGAAACGGATAGGATATTGAGCTATTGCCACGCTAGAAGGCTGGTACCTACAATCCTCAAGCGTTCTAAGCTTGCTCTGTTCTAAAGCCATGACTGCGGTATCGGTATCCAAACAAGCATGCTAGTAATCAGAAGGTATACAGACGAGCTGATCCAAGAGGGAGGATGGCAGCGGAAAGGGGAAATATAGAGACCAGTATCGATCCAGCAGATGGGGACGGGAAGCTTCTTCGGGAAGGGCTATATTTGTTGTCAAGAGCGATGCAGATCAGAGATATGAGGATAATTAAAGAGATCGGCAACGATTGCTAGCAGTGAGGAGGCGGATGGATTTGAGGCCAAGAAGGGAAAAAAGAAAGAAAAAAGAAAGAGAGAAAGAAATAGTAATAGTAATAGAAAGCTTCTACGTGAGAAAAGAGAAGAGAGACACGGAGTCTAATAAATTAGGCCAAATGTTCAGTCAGCTTTGCCTTCGTTTGAGGGGACGGGAGGGAAGCCACAAAGTGGATGATGCGATATAAGGATAGAGCAGGTTAAAGCGGGGATTCCAAAACAGAAGACAGAAAAGGGCTTGATTAGAGAATGGGAAAAAAACAGGAGGGAGAGCAGCAGTGTAAAGGTTGACAAGTAGCAGGAGGAAAGCAACGAGGCAACGCGAAGCACAAGGCAGAGCAAGTCAAAGCACAGCAGGACAAAGCAAAGCTAGAGGCAGAGCAAGAGCACAGCTAAAAGCAGAGCAAGAACAAGAACAAGAGCACAATAAAAGCAATGCAAAGCAAAGCGGGTTTTAGGTCTCGGCTGGAAATGTTTGAGTTAGGGAGGCGAGGCTGAAAGAGGTTGAGCGAGCATAGAAAACTGGGGCTACAGCTGGGCGGGGAAGAGGCAAGGCTGAGCACTTTGTAACGGCATGGGATGAGGATGAGGGGGTAGGACTTGGACCACGTAAGTGTGACAACGCTGGCAGTTACACGTTAAACTGATGCGCACTACAATGCTACCTCTGGCTGCGGCCTCTTCTCCTCACCTCTTCTGTGCGTTTGATAGCCTTAGAGACCAGGAAAACGTACTTTTGGGGCATTGTGGCAACCAGGTCGCCGTTGGGTATCATACAAAAAGCGGGCCAATCAGAGACCGAAATTGGCATAGTTCCTGCGACTCGCACCATTCACACCATACAAAAGTGACAGATTGACAGAGTGGACATGACGTGGTGCTATCGGCTTCTTCGTCTCGTCTGACCTTTGATTGTCGAGCGTTGCGCCGTCTTGCTCTTGACTGGCTGGGAATCCAGGGAGCAGCAAAGGTCGTCGGAAGAAAGCTGAAGCCAACGCTTCTCCCTGCTCCAAGCCAATCAGACAACAAACAAGGGACTACTGGCCTGGTTGATTGAAGCCAGGTATCGACAAGTTGAGGTTCTCAAGAAGAATGTGGAGACACGGTAGGGTTACGGCTCCTCTCGGGGTTCCTTCTTTCTGTAGCAGCGCTGACTACCTTCGTGTGGTGACTAGCCTGATTCCAGCAGACGTTGAATACATCACAACCAATTCGGCTGGCGACTTGCGGCCTTGGGCCTTAGTGTGCTCGTTCACGTCCTGCCACATGCGACTCTGACATGCTGTTTATTGAGTAACCAGCCCAACTCCGTGGCTATCCTGGACGCAACCCCTAACAAAACGACCCAACGGATGCTTGTGCTGTCCTCCCTTTTTCTCTCTTTCTGAGAGGGGAAGAGGCAGCCTCTCTTCCTTTCCGTCCGCCGTTCTCATGTGCAATGCCGACCCTAGTCCCCCTAACCCTTAGCCTACTCTTCCAGGCCGGCTTAGCTCAGCTGAGCTGGAAGAGGCGCAGACCCGGAGGCCACAAAGAAGGCAGCAGGACTAGCAGTTGCAACAAGACAGGAGCGGAGAGGCAGCCCAAACGACGGACGGACGGTGCTCTCAACAAAGATGAACAGAAGAAAGAGCCCCACCCGCATAGATGAACCACCAAGCAGGAGGCAGGAGACAAAGAGGCCGCCGTGATGTTGAGTGCAGCCTTGATATTGGAGGGAAGGCACATACGTATGTATGGTCTATCCTCAAGTAGCAAGTAGCTAGTTGAGAATGATAAAACGCAGCTTCTTGCCTCTTTTTGGTCCCCATGAAGTCTTTTTCTCTCACTTTTTCTGCACCATCAATCAGCCTGGTCTGGTTCTCCTTCTCCTTCTTTCAACCTGTCTTTCAACCTACTGGTTCTTGCTTTGCTACCCACCCCACGCTTATCTTTAACAAAAACAGCAACATAGCTCAGTTCATCGCCTTTATATCTGTACTTGGCATCTTATTTTGATTCATGTTCTTTCTCTTTTATCTGTTATCTGTTCTTGCTTCGTGCTAGTCTCTTTCATCCACTCCATCTTCTTTTTCGGCCTGCCCTCTTTGTCTCTCGTGTCCCCTGCTCTTTGCTTGCCGCGCTACTCTGCTTCCCTTGGCTCGCTTCTCTCGCCCTCAAAACAACCATCCACAAAACAAGCGCCCACTTGCATCGGCGCCTGCATCTATCTAGCTTTGGTCGTCGTCCTTTTATCCCCTGCCCTTGCCGGCTAGCCTTTGCGCTCTGCGCCAAAGAAGCGCCGTGGTCTTACCTGCTGGCTATCTTTAGCTTTGGGCCAGTCAATCGCTTTTTTCCTTCTCTCTGTCCAACTACAAGAGACGTCAGGCTCGCCTTTCTTTTCTCACACTGATTCAAAATTCCAAACGTCTATATAGGGGCTTTTCCGCCATACATTCTTTCCCTTTTCTTCTCTATTCATTTCTTCACATTTAGTTCTTACTTTAGTACACGTCTGACCACAACCACTTTTGTTTTCCTTTTTGGTACTTACACCCGAAAAAAAATAGTCCGTTCACACCTGTCAAAAATGTCCGGGTTCATCGCCAAATATGTTACCAAGCGCATCTTGGGCGAGTCTGTGTCGAATAAGTTTGGCACCGAGGTAAGCAAATTGGGAACCCTCGATTTTCGCATCTAATTTTCCACATGTCTAACGAAGCTGTCTTTCTAGGACCCTTACTTCGAATCAGTTCCTGCAACCCGCCTTGATGGAAGACCCAATGGGAAAACCGTTCGGCGCAAAAAGGCCAATCCTCCCGGCCTCTCAGAGCACGACGCTCAGATTTTGACCAAAGTAAAGCGGCGGGCTTATCGTCTGGACATGTGCCTATGCAATTGCTGTGGTATTCGCTTCGGCTGGAGTAGCGTCATTGGTTTGGTGCCCGCGTAAGTACTTGCATCTTCTTTCACCTGTCTCTTTTTTTGTCGGCTTCTATTTCCGGCTCTCTTCCCAATTCCGGCCTGCTGCTAACAACTTCCTATCCTAGAATCGGCGACGTAATTGACACCCTGCTTGCCCTCATGGTCCTTCGCACCTGTTCGCAAATCGAAGGCGGCCTACCTACTAGCTTGTCGGCCTGCATGCTAGCCAATATTATCGTTGATTTCTGTGTTGGCCTTATTCCTTTTCTGGGAGATCTCGTTGATGCTGTTTTCCGTGCCAATACTCGCAACGCTGCACTGCTCGAGGCTCATCTCCGCGAGGTTGGTCGCAAAAACCTGCGTAAGAGCGGTTTACCGATTCCTAGTGTTGACCCGTCGGATCCCGCCGAATATGACCGTGGCTCATTACCGTCAAATAATTCTTCGGACGAGCGAATCCCGCGTTCCAACACTCACCGGGATCACCACAGCCGCCAGGAACGCCAACCCACTCGTCAGGAGCCAATGCGGCCGGAGAGAGGCTGGACAGGTCACCAGCGTGAGCCAGACCTGGAGGCTGGAGCCAGGCCTAAGGAGTCGCGGCCAGCCAACTCACAGAAGAAGACACAAACTCGGAGGTACTGGCTCTTCTGAGAGGAGAGACTGTTTTCAGAGTAGCTTGAAAATATGAGGATTTAACTGCTTCCGTACAAAAAGCATTCACAATAGTTTCGCATGGTACACAGGCCAAACTGAACTGGGGTGACATGTATCGTCCGCTACCGTACGTAGTGGCAATAGAAGGTTGACACTAGCAATTGATGGCTTGAAATGACTGGAAACATTGATACAAAAGAAGAGGCGACTGCTCGTCTTTCCGCACTTGCTCTGTTATGCCTTTCTTTCTTTCTTTCTTTCTTTTTGTTCTTGTCTCGCTTGGCCTTCTTACATATACTTGGCCCTTGGGCTTTCATCTATATCCCATCTACCTTGTCTCTTCTGCTACAAACTATTAGTTGTTTAGCCCATCGAGTTTTCATTATAGCCCCTTTCCAGCTGGACATTATGCGTCCCGGTAACTTCTACCGTCTCTGTTGGTCGTTGGCCATGGTAGCATTTACTGCGACCAGCCTTGTGATCAGCGCACCCTCCGGCCCTCACGTCAAAAACCACGACATAGAACCTACCTTCCAAATCGCTGATACCAACTCCGAGGGCCCTTTTAACCAGTCTAACGCCAGGCTGACCATGAATGAAGCCATGCCCAAGAAAGTTGTCAATGCTAAAGAGCCATTGTCAGGCCAAGCTCTCAACGACTCGTTGACTGCCACATCTCGTAGTCTGACTGCTTTGGATGACGACGCGGCCCTAGCAAAACTCGCCCGCGAGCTGATTGCCAAAAACGGGGGTGAGGCATCTGATATCGCGGCGTTCCCTCTTGATCTCCAGAATAGTTCGGATGTTGGCGCCCAGATGACAAGCACTTCCTTGGCCCCTGTACCTACTTCCCTTGCTCCTTCCTCCCTTGCCACCGCACGCCTATCCAACTCTTCTTCTCTTCGCGGCAGCCCGAATCTTTACAACAACACTCTTTCGTCTGGCCTCTCTCGCCGCATGATTGCGTCGACTGGGTGTGGCATGGAGCAGCTGGCCTACGACAATCATTACGCCACAAAAGTCAAGGTGCAGGGCCTTGAGCGCTTCTACTACATGAGGATCCCCGAGTCCTACAACCCTGAGCACCCATACCGGCTGATATTCACATTGCACGCCTTCCGCGGCAGCGCTAAAGCCGTCAAGAACGGCGAGCATGGCTACGATGCGTGGTATGGCTTGCCTGACCAGGACCCCGAGGATTCTGCGATTTATGTAGCGCCCCATGGGTTAGCGGGCATGTGGTTAAACGCCGCGGGAGAAGATGCAGCTTTCCTAGAACGTATAATGGCCGACGTTGAGAGTCAACTGTGCATTGACCAGAACCAGCGCTACATACACGGATATAGCTTCGGTGCTGCCATGACGTATGCTACAGCCTGCCACATGGGCAGTGCGTTTCGTGCCGTGTCCTCTTGGTCGGGCGCCCAGATTAGCAAGTGCCCATCACAGCTCCCCTCGCCTGTTGCTTTTTACGGCCAGCACGGCATCCATGATCTCATACTTCCCGTTGAGCTGGGACGCAATATGCGCGACCGCTATCTGGTGCAGAACAACTGCCGCTTCAAGTATTCGCGAACGCCTGAGTGGGGTTCAGATGATCACACAATTACCGAGTACCTGTGTGATGAGAACCACCCTGTCGTATGGGTCGAGTTTGACGGTGGACATACGCAACATCCGACGGATGATTGGTCGGGCGAGGAATGGGCGCCACGGTACACGTGGGAGTTTTTCTCGCGGTTCTTCTAGGCGAGAGGAACAGGCGAGTGAGGGTGGAGGGACGAAGGTCGTTTGCTATTATTGCCCTGACATCTTAACAAGCACAGAGGGAGAAAATGGAGGATTTATCGGCGTCGTGAGGTCATTTCACCATTGTTATTGTTTATGCTTTCATGCGAAAAGTCACCAAGTTATTCTGGCGGTCAGGATGAACACAAGATGGCGTGTTGGTCAGGAGACTCAACTCAGCCTATTATTTCGACAGCGAGACGGCCTGAGAAGCGCCAGTTTATTGTTAATCTTACTAGCGCATGTTGATCAGTTACAAGTTTGTTGATAGTGCCATTCGTTATCAAATAAATCGACTTCGTATTGTTTGAATCCTGTGTTCTGTCTGGGTGTTTGTGTCTCACTCTAGTTGGGCTGTTTCAGGGCTGGGCGTGTCCAAGACTGCCGACAACGGATAGAGCATAGTTGGAGGCTTGGGACAACAACAACTTGGTGACAATGCTGCTTATCAATCTCCGATGGTAGTCCGAGATCAACAAGTCCGAGATGATGAGGCCCGGAGAAAACAAGCCCATAGATTGCTAGGGCATGCCAAGTGACTAGACTGGCCTAACACGAGACAACATGCTCGAGGCGAGGGGTCTAGAGCTACGCGATGCTGGGTTCTCAAGATCTGATAAGCAGAAGATGCACCACGGGCCCCACAGCAACAACAGGCCCTTCACCTGAAGGAGGGGGCGCAAACGTTCCTCATTTTTGTCACAACTTGGGTTTAAGAGCAAAAAAGAACGCGAGGCCGCGATAAACTTGAAACAATTAAACTTGCGAGGAAAAAGAAAAACCGCCCGTTGCTAGGGGGTGGAAGTAAACAAGTGCATGTTGTCCATGTCATGATCCGTTGCAGGCCAGGAGTGAGAGCTGAAAGCCTGGTGTGCCGTGTCTCGGTCTTGTCTTTCTGGTAGATTGTTGGTCTGGTTGGAATGCAAGAACATTGGCACGCGAATCGCATGGATTCATCCAGACACTGGGCAGTACATTGATGCATCAACAGATCAATACCACGCTATGCGCTATGTTGATACGTTGGAGCATCAATGAGGCGATCTATTGACACACTGGCTATTTCACAGACCGCCCCCCCTCATTCCCACTCTCTTTACTGTGCCGTGCGTGCGTTTGCTCAGAGGGTCAAAGGGTCTGGACCATCACGAGCTCCAGGGCACGTCCTGGCGCGGGATTGACGCGCGCATCACGCGGTTTGCCAAGACCACTTAATGTTAGAGCAGACTTCCGCGAGAGCCCCGGATAAGTCTCGGGTAATCGACAGGCCGATGCTGTGCGGGATGCATACACTGCCCTTCATTCACTCTGGATCTCGGGAGTGGACAAGGATCTGTCGGGGCTTCCAAAAGCAGTCTTCTGCAGCAGACATCAGCGCTGCATATTGCCTTGTGCATGTATTCGACTCTGCAACATGTTTTATGCATGCCGTGTAACCTCGTCCACATCTTGACTGCTTATCCAGGCGGGCTTTTGGCGACGCGAGGATGTTGAGCTTAAGTGAGTGTGCAGCATGCGTGGTAAGGATCTGTATACTACGCGCCCGAGACAAGCCGGTTGAAACAGCAACCATGGGCGGCCGACGAAGCTCTGTTTCTCCAGTGAAGCGCTCGCGCCCTCCGTTGATTCACCAATGGTCATCTCCAGATCTCCAGCTGCCTTGTCGTTGTTTAAGCCCTGGCTATAATACCATGCTTGTTGCTGTGGAAGTCGTCAGGGCATTGTGGCAAAACCCACGTCACGCCGCTTGCACCGCCAAGCTGCCTAGCAACGGAAGCCCTGCCGACAAGGCTCCCCAACCAGATCCAACAAAACACGCCCCACTCCACCCCTCACGACTCCAAGAAACTTTTCTCCTAAACAACGGAAAAAAAAAAGAATAAAATTTTATTGTTTTCCACGTCCTTATTCCTTGATTCTCCCCCTGCATGATGGCCCGAAAAGGATGGCCCTCTTCGGCACGAATGCTCAAGATAGGCTATAATACCACACAAGTGACAAAAG
Organism: Ceratocystis smalleyi; assembly: GCA_003449175.1. Classification (NCBI taxonomy): domain Eukaryota; kingdom Fungi; phylum Ascomycota; class Sordariomycetes; order Microascales; family Ceratocystidaceae; genus Ceratocystis; species Ceratocystis smalleyi. The sequence goes on along the minus strand of NETT01000061.1, from coordinate 38,745 downwards.
ACACCAAATACATGTAAAACACTGCATATAACAGCAGAGAAAATAAAGCACGCAACGCCTCGATCCCTGGAGCTTGCAGCAAGGTAGTTGCTGGTCAGATCAAAACGCGTCCCAGTCACGTCTCGAGCGCGTACGAGCCACCATTTTTCATTAACGCACTTTAGCTCAACACGTCCGCCCGCCCCAAACGACCTATAAAGCGCTTCTCCGGCACCCCATCTCTGCTCAATTGTCTTTCACCATCTTCTCCATCACCAATCAAGCCCCGTTTCCTACGCTTCTCTCCTTGCTATATCTCTTTGCTACCTTCCTTTTCCTGGCCCTGGGTTCTTCTTGTCCGAGTCAATTTATTTCTTTTACATATCACAACTTTTATACATCGTCATGGCCGTCAACGTCACTCCCTCACAACAAGTAGGTTTCGCATGTCTCCCCTGCCAGTCAGTCGTCTTGCTCCGTTGCTGTGGCTGTTACTAACCAGGGCTCACTCCTCCCGGCACAGGTCTCCTTCGAGAACAAGCCCGACATGGCTGCCGCTGCTGATGCGAAGAAGGCGGTCGAAGAGAAGAAGGTTGCTGCCACCATCAAAGCCTTCGAGGCCGACGAACCGCTTCTTCAGGAAAACCCCAACCGCTTCGTGCTGTTCCCTATCAAGTACCACGAGGTATGGCAATTCTGCCCTCCATTCCCCCCCCCCCCCCCCCCAAGCCTGATGGCCCGCTAACCCCGAACCCCCGCCGTAGATCTGGCAGATGTACAAGAAGGCCGAGGCCTCCTTCTGGACTGCTGAGGAAATTGATCTCTCGAAGGATCTCCACGACTGGAACAACCGCCTGAACAAGGACGAGCAGTACTTCATCTCCCACATTCTTGCCTTCTTTGCTGCCTCTGATGGCATCGTCAACGAAAACCTCGTTGAGCGCTTCTCGGGCGAGGTGCAGATCCCCGAGGCCCGCTGCTTCTACGGTTTCCAGATCATGATGGAAAACATCCACTCTGAAACCTACTCGCTGCTGATCGACACCTACATCAAGGAGCCCTCGCAGCGCACATACCTGTTCAATGCCATTGACACTATTCCCTGCATCCGCCGCAAGGCCGACTGGGCTCTGAAGTGGATCACCGACAAGGAGTCGACCTTCGCCCAGCGCCTGGTAGCCTTCGCTGCTGTCGAGGGCATCTTTTTCTCGGGCGCTTTCGCCTCCATCTTCTGGCTGCGCAAGCGTGGTCTCATGCCTGGTCTGACCTTCTCAAACGAGCTTATTTCCCGTGATGAGGGTCTGCACACCGACTTTGCCTGCCTGCTGTTCTCGCACCTGAACAACCGCCCCAGCAAGGACCTGGTGCAAAAGATCATCACCGATGCTGTTGTGATCGAGAAGGAGTTCCTGACGGAGGCCCTGCCCTGTGGTCTGCTGGGAATGAACGCCGATCTGATGAAGCAGTACATTGAGTTTGTTGCTGACCGCCTGCTTGTTGCGCTAGGCAACGAGAAGGTTTACCGTGCCACAAACCCCTTCGACTTCATGGAGAACATCTCGCTCGGCGGCAAGACCAACTTCTTCGAGAAGCGTGTCGGTGACTACCAGAAGGCCGGCGTGCTCAACTCGGCGAACAAGCTTACCGGTGAGGCAAACCAAGCTTCTAGTGATGCCTTTGCTCTTGATGAAGACTTTTAAGCAGACCGGAATGTCGGAAGACACGGCTCCCTGGGGGTCCAGTGTCCCTGCCGTTCTGTTGTGTTGTCGTGCTCTCGTAGCGCGTGCTTGGTCAGCTCTAGCTCTGTATTGTGCTTTTCATATGTAGATTCCCCTCTCTTTTGGTTATATTGTTGGGTTGTATTTTTGGGGGACTCTTAAACTGGCGTTTTTGTTTCTTCTGGGGTGGTTTTGCGCTTTTGCTTTCGGGGCTGTGTTTCTGGTAACCAGCCCGGGTCGGTTGTCATGCGTTATTCAGTCATGTTTCGTCTTTTTCTTCTGCTTAGTACCACATCATGAAAACATGTTCTCTGAGAATATCCAGTGTGAAATTCTGTGTCACTCGTCTATGTTTCCTTTTTTCTTCTCGTGTCTGCTTGTATCTGAGCATACGAGGCTCAATATTAGACGTAGCTGCCTGTGTTTCTCCTTCGCTTCCTCTATTTTTTACCCTTCTTCTTCTTCTTCCCTCCTGTCGCCGGCGGCGCCTCGTCCTTCTTATCTATGGCTGCTAGTTCTGCTACTGCCTCCGACTTCATTTCTACAGGGTTGTTTGTCAGCGGCGCGGGGGGGAGACCGGCTGAGTCGCGGCCTAGCATGCCCAGGGCAGACACTAGACGCGAGACCTCTGCTGCCTTGGCGGTCTTGTACTTGAGAGTGGCGCCGCTCGATGGATCAAACGTTTTAAGCGTCAGGAACGCCCGTTTTGCCGGCTCGCCGCTGCCGCTTGTCGTGCTGGTGCCCGAGGTAGTTTTGGGCTTCCTGACCGAGTATTTCGTAGTAATGCGCGTCTATCGATGCCATAGCCAGAAGATGAGTTAGAAACAGCAAAAAACAAACTTGAAATGACTAGCATCAAGTGCGAGCACGTACTGTTGATGGCCGCGCGCGCAGGAGTTCAGCAGACTGTTCTAGCCAGTCCTGGCTAGTCTTGTAGTACGTGGACTTGGCCATTGAAGCTGACGTCCTCGATTGTTCGTGAATAATTGTCTTGCTATGTTATACAAGCCTTTCTAGTAACAAAATGGGGGAAGCATGCAAGCCAAGTCCAGCAAGTGTCTGTTGCCAGACACTGTTGGCCTGATAGCTAGCTTATCGTGTGCTAATCGCAAGGCTGAGTAGGGAGTTGTTACGTAGTGGGTCTCTCATAGTTCCTAGCAAAAAGAAGTGCGTAATTTAGGTATCGAGGGTTATAGCACGCATGTAACCCTAGCAATCACACGACATACTGAATAACATGTCCATCTGTATTGCGACTCATGTCAGGCAGGTAATGACATCAAGCAAAACGCCCCAAGTTTCTATGTACAAGTGATAGATGATAGATCCCAACGCCGGTGAGGCAAAAAAAAAAAAACCCCCCGCTCTCTCAAAAAAAAATAAAGCAAAAACACGCAGGACACACGACGGAACAACCGCCAAAAGCACCGCCCTATCATAGACAAAGGATCGCTTGACTTAATGAGGGTCTGGCACCCAGAAAGTTACTTCTGTATCTGCCGTTGCAAAGAAGTTGAAGCGTGGGTTAAAAGCAACCACCGCTGCTGATCGTTTCCCGTCCTCTAGCACAAATGTTGGCTCCATGATGGGCGGGTGCTCTTTACCCATGTTTTTGGTGTCCCACACCGCTACGTCTAAGCCGGAGCCGGCCAGCACAAAACGACCATCAACCGAAAAGCAGCAGTCACCGCTACTCTCGGCCTGTGGTGTGACAAAATTTGCCGAGTTCGCAGTCGTAGCTGACTCGCCAGGGGCAAGACGTCGTGGCACACGGCCCAGCCCTGGGCGGTGCAGGCGCAGATATGCTTTGAGCGATCCGTCAAAAGCGTCTAGCAAGAAATGGCCATCACCGTTAGTGGCCACAAGCAGGTGCTTGCCATCGTTGGAGAACTCAAGCTTGGTCCAGCCACGCATTAGGTTGGCGTGGTTGGCATGGCGGCCGACGGCAGCAACGTCGAAGACGCCTAGCGGGGCTTTGTCAAAGTTACGACAGTCGTAGAGCAGCACAGTGCCTGAGGCAGGGCAGCCAACGGCAAAAATCTGGCCGGACGGGTCGTATGCGGACAGATAGGGATTGTTAATGAAGAGCTGGCCAACCCATTGCCTGGTGCCTAGAGTCCACAGGCGAATGGTGTTGTCGACAGAGCAGGAAATAAAGGTATCGTTGCCAGGGTGCATGGAGATGTCAGTGACGCGGCCGTCGTGGCCTTCAAAGTAGCGAATGAAGGAATTGTCATGAGTGGCTAGGTAGCGGATGGCATCGTTCTGCTTGGTGCTGGCGTAAACGATACCGGAGCTTAGGTGTGTGAAGCGGGCAAGCTTAGCGCCGTATTTCTTGCTAACAAGGCTTTTTTCATGGCGGCCTTCACGCACGCTATAGATCTGGATAGTTTCATCACCTTCAGACGTCATAAGAAGCTCGCCAGGATCATCAAAGTCGAGCGAGAGAACGTGCGGAACGGGCCGGCCATCGCGGATGTCGTCGCGACGGAAGAGCTAGAAGGCGGGGGGGGGGGGGGAGTTAGGCTAAGGAAAAAGCAAAGGAGATGTGTGTAGGGCGGGGGCCGGAGCGAAAACAGGACCGAAGCATATTTGGTAAGAAGAGCCCACGAGAAAGCATACCTTTGTTGGGCGGAAGGTGTTCATAATGTCGCCGAGGTGTGTCATGCTGCTTGTGCCAGAGCGCGCAAGGTTGGCAGAAGAGCTGTGACCGCCCTCGATATCCATTGGCGTTGCCGCCATGATGGGCAAGATAGCTACTGGTGGGGAGTGTTTGTACGGCTTTATTGTGACCTGCGCAAAAAGCGTAGTGTTAAAATGAGGGTCGGGGGCTCGTTTGCCTGGTTTTCTGTGAAGGCTGAGGCAAGGTAAAAGTTACAAGGCTGCGAACGGTGAGAGGAGCGGGCGATAAGATAAGCGTAGTGATGGTTACTGAAGTATTTGAGAGCCGCCATCTGCCATGCGGTAGAATCTCGGCTAAACAGCACACACACGCGCACACACAATGTCCTGATCGATCAATGATATCTTCTTTAGGATAGGCGTTTTGCAATGGAGTGATGCTGGCTCGATAATGCGGCTACACGAAAACGAGTCACGACATGGAGTCAATATCTGCTGGTGTTGCTACTAACCGGCCAATTGCAGACTTTAGCAGTCCTCGAGGTGGATTGTCGTTAATCCACTCGGCTGGAGGATAGCCGATGTCCCGGCAACCGCCGCTCTCGAAGCCAGCCAAGTGGCACTCAAACCAGATCTCGACTTCTAGGTCGCCATCTGACCGGCATGCAAGCCCAACGCCTGCCAACAGACGATGCAACCCAGCTATCAAGCAGCGGGCCTGGTATTTCCCTAGCACCACACAGGCTCAAGAGTCTACGCGAAACCAGGCCATGGATGAGGGGAACAGTCTAGTCCCCGAGGCCAGATAGATAACGACACCGCAGCTCTGTTGGCAACGCAGTCTGACCTCAAATGCCTAATAGATGCCGCCAGTCTATCGAATGGCTAGCAAAGGCTTGTGGTCTTGCCAAGCTGTTGTGATGTCTGGTAGTGGTTGGCAGCCAGCCAGCTAAAGGCTGGTCGTTCCGATGACCGGCTTCCACAATATACTCAAATCAAATCAAGCCAGACCCTGGCTTCCACTATTTAAGCGACATTCTACCGCGCACCATTACATCTGCAGGGTTGCACAGTCGCTAGGGTTTGAGCTCCGCATCGGTGATCGGCAGTTGAATAAAAAAGCTTTGTTTAATTCTTCTTTTTGTCCTTGAATGCCAAGCCTTGATGACCACCCCTTTGCCGCCCCTGACCCGAACTTCGTCTTCGTGCAGCGGAAAACATCACTGCCAACCGGCTCGACAAGCAGGTGCTTAAACCTTTTGCCGGACAAGCCCTAAGCTTCTTGGCCTAAACAAGGTGACCTCGCATCGTTGCAAAACAGCTCCGCAGTAGGCGCTTTGAAGTGGCTTACAGCAGCAGCTTGTTCTCCTGGTATAAGTGCGCTTGCTGGACCAAGCAGCTTGTTGTCGCATCAGCATCACGCCACATCCAGCCATACTACTGCAACTCTGATAAGACCGTTGTCGGTATTTCCTTGCGTCATATAAGGCTTTGGCTTTGTCGAGGAGAACCGTCTTCTCCCGATATACTTTGCAACCGGCTGCTTTCTACGCTTGGTGCTGGCCACAAAATCGCTGCTCCCACTACTGCTGTAAACCTGATTCTCCGCCAATTCCTCCCTGTATAACTTCTGTCATGTCCACTACCCTGGGGTAAGTTCTGAGTTACATCTTTTGCTCTGTCGTACGGCTACTTCTGTCCTGCCCAAGGCAAGTCTTTTTGCTGACCCAAGCCTCGTTCGTTGTAGCGGCTTCATCGCCGGCGGCATTGCAGCCTGCGGTGCTGTCACAGCCACTCATCCCTTCGAGACCGTCAAGATCCGGTGAGTCTGAGGTTGCCTGCCTTCTTTCTCTCTCCCTCCCGCGTCCTCCGCCCCCCCCCGCTGATATCTCCCCTTTTCCTCCACACGCCTAGCATGCAGCTTCAGGGCGAGCTTCAAACCAAGGGCCTTCAACCTCACTATTATCGCGGTCCCATGCATGGCGTATCAGTCATCCTGCGCCACGAGGGTGTCAAAAGCTTGTACCGTGGCTTGGGTGCCGCCTATATTTATCAGATCCTGCTAAACGGCTGCCGGCTAGGCATGTACGAGTCGATCCGCTCCACCATGACCCACTTGGTGCACGGCGGCGACTCCAAGCAGAGCCTACTGGTAAACCTATTCAGTGGCGCCAGCAGTGGCGTGGTGGGCGCTGCTCTCGGATCGCCTTTCTTCCTGGTCAAGACTCGCTTGCAGTCCTTTTCGCCCTTCCGCCCCGTGGGGACCCAGCACCAGTACCGAGGCGCTTGGCACGGCCTCAAAGACATTTATGCTGCCGAGGGCATCCGCGGTTTATACCGCGGTGTTGGAGCCGCCATGATCCGCACGGGCTTTGGCAGCTCTGTGCAGCTACCCACCTACTTTCTGGCCAAGCGCATGTTGCAGAAGCATGCCGGCATGGCAGAAAGCCCAACACTGCATTTGACCAGCAGTGCGGTCAGTGGCTTCGCCGTGTGCTGCGTGATGCACCCTCCTGGTGGGAACACCCCTTTCTAATTCCTGCTATCATCTCACTGGCTAACATGAAGTCCGCCCTTCTCTTGTAGATACTATTATGGCCCGTCTTTATAACCAAAACGGAAACCTCTACAAGGGCGTCTTTGACTGCCTTGGAAAGACCATCCGCACCGAAGGCTTCTTTGCCATCTATAAGGGATTCGTGCCTCACCTGGCACGTATCCTGCCGCACACTGTGCTGACCCTGTCGTTGGCGGAACAAACTATGAAGCTGATGCGCAAGGTCGAGTCCAAGATTCTAGACGAAAAGACTCTGAAGAACTTATAGGAACAAGATGCAGATAATGAGCTACACGACTGCCATTGAATGGAGACGGCATTGCGAACAAACAAAAGAAGAGCCACGGGAGGAGAAAAAGATTTGTTCTTTAGGGGTTGATAGAAACTATAGAACGGGGGATCTCGTGGCGTGTACATGTATCTTGTCGTTTTTCTTTGCCGTGGTTTACAAAATTCATAAAGCCTGTCCTACTTGTGCTTCTTTGACTCCATCACAAAAACATGCTGTCTAAAAAGACAACCTCGCATCCTAACTGCAGCTCTATCCCTGACTAACCAACCATATATTGTATGCATCACTTCTGGCCTTTTCAGTCCCGTTCTCATGACGTCAGCGACCGTTGGCACCCGTGACAAAGCCCCTTTTTTTGCTCTTCATCCTCTTGCACGCCAATCTCTCCCCGCCAGCGTTTATCGCCCTCTCCATCCAACGGCAGCCCGCAGATCTCGCACGTTTGCGACATGTTCTCACACAGCCGCGCCAGTCGGTCGGTTGTGCGTACAACGTTAGAAACCACACTCGCCTGGCCAGAAGCCTCGGCGTCGCTGAAAAACCTCGCCATTACCTCTTCAATGCTCAGGTTTTTATGCGATACAATGGTCTTTTTGGCCATCTGCTCCTGCTTGTTTTCTGCCAGGCTGGGGATCAGGGGTGTTAGCGGCGTGGGTATCGCCAGGCCACTAAACGTAAGCACCTCGCCACGAAAAACATCGCGCAGGAGATGGTACACCGGGATTGACGTTCTTCCGGCTATGTTCTCCTGTTGTCCACCGCCTATCTCCTCTTCCTGCCCCGCTACGCCGCCAAATGATGGGAGCGGAAACACTCCGTCCTGCGTTAACCATGGCACTGACGCACCGCGACCCTTGGCTACTTCGCTGAATGCGAGTTCGGCTAGACCTGTCATGTTGGTGCCCAACAGCACCGCATCACACCCGTCCTGCATCGCGCGTGACACTAGAGCATGGCGCACCACAAGCCGCAGGATGTCCAGCCGGGCACTGACCGAATGCAATGCGTCCAGTGCCGCACGTAGCCGTCGTGCTCTATCCTGGCGCAGTTCCTCCCCTTCTTTGTGGGGCAATTCTACACCCAAAGCGGCCCAGTTGACCCCACGCAGTTGCAGGGCATCCTCCAGCGCATAGTGCTCGAAGGATAAACGGGGGAAACGGGCTTGATACATCTCTAGCAGAGCCGTGGCTGCCAGGCGGCCGGCTTCGTTCAAGGTGGTGTCGACGTGCACGACGGTAACTGCGTAGGCAATGCCACCGCGGCCCTTGTGCTCAAGGTACTCGATATTGTCGTGCAGCATGGACAGCAACACAGCCGACGACGGGCCAAACGACAGGCCGCACAGATACCTCGTATTCTGCGGCGCTCGCGAGCCGCGCATGTCAGCCAAGTCGCGGTGCAGCGTGTTTAATCTCTTAACCACCTTCAGTCTGGTGAAGGGGATGAAGCAGGCGCTAGGTATAAAGACGGTATTATTAGATTAGCCATGACGTCAGCGAATAAATCAAACCAAGGGAGGGAACGAGGGTGTAGCTCACGTGCAGGTTGGCTGGCCTCTCATAGAAATTGTGCCCTCATTCTTTTTGCAGCGCCGGCAAGCTTTCGGCCCCGCACTTGCCGAATCTTCGTCGCTACGGCCGCGATCTCCACCTGCCGTTGTTGTCGACTCGCTGTTGCCACCACAGCCATAGCTCCTGCTGCCCAGGCTGACAGTACCTGCACTATCTTTGCAGCCACTGCCACTGCTTTTTTGGTAGTTACTTCCACTTGCACAGCCGCTGCTGCTCTTGCCCCCATCGTCATAAGTAGACCCCTCCATTGCTGTCTCTGCCGTTGCATGTTCCCGTGACTCTTCTTTTGTCCTGTCCGGCAGGCTCAAATCGTCGTTTTTGATTGGCATCATTAGGTGGGTTTCTGTACAGAAAAAGCTAAAAAGGATTGTTTTTTGAGATTCACAATCTCGCCTTTGGAAAACGGAAGAGGCTTAGAGTTTTATGTCGTTCCGCTTGTAGTCCGGTTGAAAATACCCTAGCTAAACCCTAAAAGGTATTTTGTGCAACCATTACTCATTATTGTCATGTCGTGTTATTATCCACTTTCCGCCTAAAATTGACCATTATTGCCGTGACCAGTGATATCAACCAACGCACGCATCGTATATTTAGCTAGTCACTGTCCGGAAACTCGCAAAATACCGGCTTTAATAACTCTACTAAAAATGCTCCGGAATTCCCATCTTCAATAAGCTCGGCATTGCTCAAAAAAAAAAGAAAGAAATATAACCGATGCGGTCATCATGTCGGGTAGTACACGGTTGTACTAAAAGAATAACGTAACAATACATGCTTGTTTTCTTCCAAGCCTCATGTATGCCCAAGAAAACGACCAAGAAAAAAAAGTAGCCAAAAATACTCATTTTTAAGCCTCCCGCCCATCCCATTTAGTTGATGTTTAGTGTGCCATTTGCAATCAAAATGGCTTCTGCCATCATATCCAAACTGCCTTCACTGTCCCCGCTCACCACGGAACCGTCAGTGTCTGCGTTGCCGTGGACCAAACGCGACGCCCGAAAGGGCGAAACATGACCCGCCCGGGCAGCCTCGTGTCGCCAACTCCCGGTAAAAAAGGGCCCCGTACCGGATAGCGAACGGCCCCTATTCTTCTGCATGGTACCATCAAGTTCGCCATGCTCCGAGTCTACACAGGGGACCCGACACCTCCGTTCCAAAATGCTCGGAGGGACGATGAACATGTTGCCGTCCTCATGGCTCAACTTGGTCATGCCGGTCCGGCACGGGGACGCCTCTGCTAGATTTTGCACTTCCTGGCCCTCCTCCACAGCAGATGCGCCGATGGCAGAAACCTTTGGCGGCGGGGTATCAACTGTTGGTGTTGTCGTTGTTGCTGTTCGGGGGCTTGATGAAGCAGTCTCTGAAAGCTTTCCCGCCTTTCCAGAAGTGGGAGAACTAGTATCCGGAAGAGTGGCATCTACAGAAGCTGCAGGGGCAGAAGTGGAGGGAGCAGGAGTGATAGCCTCAACAGAGCGGAGTGCCTCCTTTTCGGGTAAAGGAGTTAGAGTGCCCATCAATTCCGTAATAGCCTCGACAGTCTTGCCGAGGCGCTTGCGGACATCGTCTCGCAACATTTCAATCTCACTGGGGCCATTGCGCTTTTTGTTGATCTCATTGATTCTTTCCTCTTGGTGAGCAACCAATAAACGCAAAATCTCGGTAATATCAGATCGGAGTCTTTTTTTCATGGCAGGCTCAGTCTCAACTCCTATACTTGCCATTGGAATGGATGTAGCATCACCCGCAGCGCGCGCTTTCTTTTGAGCATCGGGACCAGTTTCTGAACATGTTCTTTCCGTAGGAATTTCCGATAAAAAGCGGCGGAGACCAGCTGGTAGCGTTTTCAGGGCCAGCGGCTCTTCATTGACATGAACAGCATGTTCTTTGAGGGTACTGTCAAAGGAAGTGGGGGGTTGGAGGTAGTAGACGCGGTGGGAGGCGTCATAAATTCCAAGCACAGAGAAGCTAGGAGGGCAAGCGCCCAGGAAGGCGAACAACTCTGAGAAATACAAGTGGTAGGCGTCACATTGGGTATCCTCATCCCGAGGAGGAAGCACCAGAGTAATAAGCTGATTGGAGGAGCCAGCGCCATCACAGGCTTGGTAGCCCATGGTTGATTGACCAGAGATTTCAAAAATGCTGGCAGTGGGGGTGTTGAGTGGAGTCTTGTAGGCACGAGAGGCTCTCAGGAAGTTGCTGGACCAGTCGTCCGTGGAGTCAGCGGACTTGTCACAAATACCGAGACCCTCGCCAGTAATCATCTTGACGGCGTCATCGATGCAGTGGCGGAAAGTGGAGCTACACTCTGACTTCTCACGGGTCTTGGGCAGGTATTCGATTGGCGTGGAGACCAAGGCCGGGATTTTGTCAAAAGTCATTGTCTCCTCCGAGACAGGAGTACTTGTACGAGTGACGTCCAACGGCAAAGACGTTTCCGCCTCCGGGTCTCCGTTGCCAGGAGTGTCTTTGGCAATCATGGTGGCCATAGCTTGGAACAGGCCACTGAAGCTCTTGCGTCGGTGAAGACGCGGGCGTACCTTCACATTGGCAACATCGGAAAGAGTAGGCACTACGACAAGGACGCGTTAGCTAGAGGGATAGTAAAGAAGCAGCATCCGAGACTTACTTTGACTTCCTTCAGTGTCGTCCGATTCGGATCTATCAAGCATGGGCATCTTGTTGCGAGAAAACGTCTTTCTGCCCCATGCTCTCAAAGACCGATGGTTCTCGTTGGCCACCTGAACAACCTTCCCAAAACGCGTCGAACGCTGGTTTAACGTAGTTGTGCCATACGAGTTGGGGAAGAGAGAGCCATACTCGATATCATCAGTGATATCTGTATCCCGGAGGTCAAGGGCTCCGCTCATTGACGGCGTTCGGCTTGACTTGGGCACGAGAACGTCCATGATAGAGACGGAAGAAACCATTGCTTGCGGCTGGCAATGAAACGAGATCAAAGCAAAGCCACAGAGGACAACGACAGATAAGAATGATAGAAGTTAAAATGCAATAAAGGCAGACAATGGGGCCTTGTGGATGGTGGGTTGGGATGGGCTATGGATAAGCAAAAGATGATAGCATAAAAACAAGATGCTAAAAGTAGAGAGATTTTGAATAAGAAAACAAGAGAAGGACACAGTTTTGATGGGAAGAGTTTGTTGGGGAGGGAGAAGAGAAAAGAATCTGCACAACAACAAATAACAGGCTCTTTCCACATGGGAGAAGGACAACAAAGACTTTCGGGGTACCTTCCTATCCAAGCCGCGAGAAAGGCGGGGGAGGCAAGAAACGACATGGCCAGCTCTAGGAAGTAGTGGGACCGGAAGACAGATTGAGGCAGCTGCTAGAACAACGAAGAAAAGCCGCCGCTGTATACATGTCAATACGTGAGGCCTAGTAATGAAGTTGGCGATGAAGAAATGTTACACAAGGGTAAGGGTTTCCAGCATGGCCAAGCTGGACAACGCGTAGAGAGGAGAGCAAGACAGCACGATACGCATGCTATTTTGCAAGATGGCAGGATCCCTCGGCATTTTTGGCCTGGTCGAGAGAGTCGATTGGTTTTTGCTGTCGAATCCATTTTCTCGTCTCTCATAAATGCACCATCGGCGTTCTTCGCAACAACTGGTCTACAGTACTCCTCACTAATAGCGACCTGCTCCCTGTCGCTTCGGTTTTGTCCCAGCCCCACTTTTCCTACGCGACGGGAAACCTAGCAAAACCAAAAAAAAACCCCAACCAGGGCTTGCTTCGTCTGTTCGTCCATTCTTTCACGTCACAGGTCAGGTCCTATTTTCCTGCATGCCTTTGGTCTTTTGCCCTTCTTTTCTTTCTCCAAAGCACGCAGAAACCCAGCTAACCAACCGCCAGTCGCAAGCATGGTATCTTCCAAGGCTAAAAACGCCGGCTTGTTTGAAAAGATCATTAATGATGGTATGCACAAATGCACGAGAAGATCAGCCCAGGCAGATGCAAACAACAACTAACCCAGCCCTCGCGCAGGCCGTCAGCGTCGCCAGTCGCAGGATCTCGCGCAAGTGATCCTGGCTTCTAAGCGCAACGGCCCAGGTGCCCCAAATAAGCCAGCCAGCAAACTGACTGACAACGCGGTGAGCCGGATTGGCGTGAAAAAGGTATCTTCATACGATGCGTTCTCCATCGCATGCTGTTCTTTGCGCTTGTTTCTTTCTGACAAACTGTTCCCGACGACCATAGAACCGCTCAAAATCCGATATATCCTCTACATCTAGGCCTACCGCGTCTCGGTCCTTTTCTTCCACTTCGGCTCCTAACTCTCGTGGAGCCGCTCAAGCCCTGGCCCAGCCTTCTCTTGCCTCCCGCATATCATCGCCCGCTGCAAAGGGCCTGGCTACTGTCGGACCTCCAAAGACTATCTCTACAGCGCCAAAGAATAAGCAACCAAAGCCCGGCTCGCTTGCTGCGCGCATAGGCAATAGCATAGCTACAGCTACCGGCCCTAAGGGCACCAAGCTCCGTACCTCTAGCGTCACAGAAGAGTCTTCATCGTTCTACACACTCTCTACACACCCCGAGCAGTCAGAACCCCTCGCGCAGACACAATCTACCCGGAACCGCAATAGAAAAAGGGGAACTGATCGTTACGTTCCCCCCAGGCCCGAATCTCGACACGGGAGTGCCCCACCTGTCAGTGCCACCAGTAATGACCATCGTAGCACACGATCATCACAAAACCGCGCTCAAGATACCAGTGGTATTTCTATTCGTGGTCTTGCCGGTCCGTATGCCGTCATGGCACAGAACTTTGCGCCTGGCACGACAGCTGCAGATATTGAAAGCGCAATGAGCCAAGTGGGCGGCGAGATGCTCAGCTGTGAAATCATGCTAACTACGCCATTCATACTGGCTGAAATGGTGTTCGCGACGCGCGAAGGCGGCGAACGAGTGGTTGCTCGTTTCAATGGCCAGACTGTACGTTTTCGCCTCGCTGCTATTCTCCCTATAAATCTTTGCTAACTCATGGTTCACCCCGCAACTACAGGCCGATGGTCGCATTATCAATGTCTTCCCCAAACCCGGCGGCTACGTCTTACCCAACTACAAGGCTAGCGCTGCCGTCTCATCGTCGAATGGCGCCGAAAGTCGCGCTACGCCGATCATTGTCGATGGCTCACACGGCTTTGCCGAAGAACCGTACAATGACAGTCCATCACATCAGCATGATGACGCAGCACGCACTAGTGGAAGTGTAGAGATGACCCCACCCAGCAAACTGTACAGCGATGAGTTGGTTGCGCGTACACGTAAGGGTCGCGGGTTCAGGGGCGGTTGGATATCGCATTAGAACTGTGAAGTGCACCAAGGAAGATGGGGTCATAAGATAGAAAGGAATAATTCTGACAGGAAGGTGACGGACAAGAAGATATCAACAAGGGACAGGAGGTGTTCGCGAGGGCATTTGGCTATAAATTTCTAGCATCAATTTCATACAAACACTTGGTAATTGGCCGTCTTTTCTTTTCTTTTTTTCGCCTCTTTTTTGTTTTCGGTCAGCGCATTGTGAACACAGCATAGGGACAGGGGAACAGGAACAGAAGAGGAAAACAAGAAAATCCAACTTGATCCGACATAGTATATGCAAGCATCATCAGGAAGTCAGCCAAGAGAAAAAGCAAACAAGTAAAAAAAGCAAGGAGAGCAAAAGGTCCCAAGGGCCCAAAAAAAAAGAAGAAGATAGTCAATGTGAGGAAAAAGACGAAATGGGGCAACACCAAGAAAGCAAGGAAAAAAAAAAGAAAAAAAAAAAGAAAAAAAAAAGAGAGGAAATAGAGATAGGGAGAGACAGATGGGGATACAACAGAGAAACAAGTAACCAAGAAAAGAAATAGGAAACAAAAGGAATTTGGAAACGGAAAAGAACCGGAAAAAGAACAAGTAGAACAAAAAAACGAAAAACAAAAGACGAAAAGATATCAGCCTCCCGCATCTTCATAGCCTTGCCTGCCCAAGTGTCCTCCCCCCGTATCCCATAACTTGGCCCCTTCTCCATTTGATGCAGGTCAACTCCAGGTCCCCTCCTCCACTTGCCCATTAGAGACACTACGCCTTGGTAGCCTCTCTACCGCCATGGGTTGGTACTCCCTCCCATATATCCCTCTTCCAGCGTTCTTTCCTCCAGCGTACGAATAAAGTCGCGGTTCCCACGAGCCGATGCTTGGGTTCTGCTTCCACGACGACGGCTGGCCACACCATCCATGCCCGCAAGGCCCGTCTCAGCACCAGGCGGGTAGTAAGCTGGCGATGGCTGTAGCCGAATAGGCTGCGTGGGATCAAGGTGGCTGGCTACACGCTGAATAGCCGCAGGAATGCCACTTTGCTGTTGTTCCATTGTAGATGCGCGCGGCCGGGCCCGGTTCTGCGCCGCCGAGTACATGCCGGCAGCACTGGCCGGCGGCTGGTTAGCATACTGATTAGGCAGCTGCTGAGCTTGACTAGGCACCTGGTTGGGCTGCGGTTGCGACTGAGATTGCTGCTGCTGTTGTTGAAACTGAGGTTGAGCCTGGAAGTTGGCCGGGTCTGGCATCTGAGTGTAGTTGCCAGATTGCCCCAGTGGCTGTTGAGGCTGGCCATAGTTGGGGGCTGTCTGGTTAGAGCCCGAAGCCACACCAACAGAAGGCTGGCCAGGGTTGTAGACATTATTAGCGGCATTGTTGTAAGCCTGCTGTTGAGAGGATAGAGGATTTTGCGGCTGTTGTTGTTGCTGTTGGAATTGCTGTTGGGCAGCAGCCACAGAATTGGCGTAAATTCCTTGAGCGGCCTGCGCGCGCTGTTTGCTCACAGCTTCTGCTTGTAACTGTTGCTGTGTTCCAGGTGCCGGTGAGCGATTGAGAGAACTTGATTTGAGATTCATGGGAGGAACGAACGGGCCAGTAAACTTGGACTGAGTGATGAAAGGATGTAGCTTAGCCTGTTGGGGCGACCAGCGTTCAAGCGGATTGGTGTTGAGGAGGCCGCGGACAAAATCGATGAAGGCGACTCGATTGTTCATTTCTATTATAGAAGAAAAGTGAGGGGGAGTGGGGGGGGTGTTGTTAGTTAAGAAAAAAAGAAAAAGAATAACATTGTGTAAAAATGCACAAGGAAACACTTACCTCTCTCAACCTCCGACTGCTTCATGTTCTTACGCGGCATCGGATACGTCCTGATGATTTCAGGAAGCGTATTGGCAGAGAAGTACTTCTTGCTGGGCTGCTCCTTGGTTGAGCGCTCGCGGGAATATTGCTCCATGCTCTTCAGGCGGTATGTACGACGGCCATAGTCATCCTGGCTCTTCTCGAAGAACTGGCTACCCTGTTTACCCATCTCAATCATCCAATTAGCCGGGTTTCCCAGCATCTCAACAATGCGGGCAACCTGGTTATACTCAGACGATCCGGGGAACAGGGGGAGGCCAAGAAACAACTCAACCACGATACAGCCCAAAGACCACATGTCAATGGCAGAGGAATAGGGCAGACCCAGGAGGACTTCGGGTGACCGGTAGAAACGGGACTGGATGTAGGTATAAACAGTCTGGCGCTCATCGCAGGCGGAGCCAAAATCAATGATCTTGATGATAGGGCTTTCAAGGTTTTTGAGTAAAATGTTTTCTGGCTTGAGATCGCAATGGATCAGTCTAGCTTTATTCAGCAAAGTCAGGCCATTCAGCAACTGCTGGGCAAAGACCCTGACCAGAGTAGTGCTAAGGCCACGGAATTGGTTTTGCTTGATCAGCTCGTAGAGGTTAACACTAAGAAGCTCAAACACTAGACACAGATGCTGGCGGTGGATAAATGTATCTTTTAGGCGAAGAAGATGATGGTCGTCGTTCTTGTCAAGCTTGGTGTTCAGGAGATCCAGCACAGAAACCTCCATCATACTTTGGTTGAAGTAGGCGGTACGGTTTTTGATCACCTTAACAGCAACCACCTCCTGCGTCTTGAGATTCTGGCATTTGACAACTTGGCCAAAGGTTCCCTGGCCAAGAACATCGAGAATCAGGTAGCGGTTCCTGTTTAGCAGGGCAGTTGTCAGCAAAGTATAGTTAAAATGGGAGGGAGATACTTTGCAGAAGGGCTTCTTTTCTTGAGATTCCTGACTGTGAATAATACTTACTTGTGACCAGCTTCTTCAGAGCCCAGAATGTCGTTGACATAAAGAATGTAATCGCTGTCTTCGTTGTCATAGCCATCGTTCTTGACACCCTTGCTAGGCTTAGTGAGAACACGTCGAGGGTTGCGAGACGACTCGTATTTGAAGCCAGGGTTGCAAATACGATAGGTAGCAGGGAGGTGTACCGTCAGAGCTTGAAGGGGCTAACACGAAGAAAGGAAGCATATACATGGTTAGCCTCAAAAATGTATGTGTATGTGGTGGTGTTGGGGAAAATGGAAAAGGGCATGTGTAATTGAATTGGCCAGAGCCGGGGTTCAAGGATAGCTTCTTTGTCCCATCATTGTATGTCTTCCTAAATGAAGTGAGCATAACTCGAAAGGAATAATCCAAGACATCAAGGACACGATATTATGGCTATAGAGAAAATAGTGAGGGGTTCCCATAAGCAACCAGCTAGCCCGTCGGCAGCCTTGCGATGGCCGAGCTGAGAAGAAGAGACAAGGCGGAGATGCTGGCTTATTTATATAGTGACGTTCTATAATTTAGGCGAAACATGGGGGATAGAGAGGGGAACCAGATACAAGAAATAGAACATGAGAGGTAAGTAGGCAGGAGATAGAGAAACGAATTAAGATGATGAAAAATAGAGACACGGGCAAATATTGTGCATTTTGTTGTAGTAGGAAAAGAGAAAACTCACACTGATGAAGCCTCCCTCGGGGTTTGCCCGACGGAAAGGCGGCTGGGCATTGACTTTGGGGTTCAAATCAGTCAAGGCCCTCAGTCTCTTGAATTCGGGAATCTGTTGCATGGCGGGGTTGCCATTGTTGGGCTGGGCAGATGAAGACGCAGTTGACGGTTGTTGCAGTTGCTGTTGCTGGGTCTGTGGCGACTGTTGGCCAACAGCTAGGCTCTGGGGTACAACCCGGCGGGGAGACTTTGGGTCAGAGGAATAGTCCATGTGAGGCATACCCGAGCCGCCACTGTGGTTATGGTTGTGGTTGTGGTTGTGGGGGTTATGGGTGTGAGCGTGATTGTGATTGTAGTTATCATAGGGCATGGATGGAATCTGAGCAGACGGCTGAGACTGAGATTGAATCTGGAGCTGGGGGGGTGTTGAGTGGTGAGGTGAGCCTGACGAAGAGTTGGATGCGGAAAGCGAAACAGGCGGGCGTTGAGATAGTGAATGAGAGGTTGAATGTGAATGCGAGTGGCTGCCATGCGAGACAGGATAGGACGAGTAGGGAGACGACTGTTGCTGTTGCTGTTGCGGGGATTGTTGGGGTTGGTGTTGTTGGTGTTGCTGCTGCTGTTGCTGCTGCTGCTGCTGCTGCTGCTGATGGGCATAGTCGAGGCGGGTAGGTGACTGGCTTTGAGATGAAAACTGAGGGCTCATACCAGCACCATTGGGAGCCAAGCTGGCAGGAACCGTAACAGGGCCGTTGGCAGTATTAACAGTCTTAGGCCCGTAGGGAGATGTAGGCGAAAGAGCCTGCATAGGAGAGTATCTCTGGGCAGCGCTGGAGGGCTCGCCGCCGGCCGACGTGGTTAGAAGCACAGGGTTTCGCGGGGCTGAGGCCGAGGTTGAAGCTGAGGCCGAAGCCGAACCAGAGCTAGAGCCGGGGCCAGAAATAGGGCCGCCGGCAACATTGCCTGGGAGATGCGATTGGTGGTGCGGCCGCATTGGGTAGGTAAAGGGCGGTTGCGGCAGTTGGGACGATTGGTTGTGCTGAGGCTGAGGCCGAGACTGGGGTTGAGGTTGATTTAGATGGGGTTGTTGCTGGATGGGGGATTGAGAGTGATGTTGATGATAAGCGGCGTTTGGCTGAAAAATATGGTGATGTTGTTGCTGCTGCTGCGACGGTGGTTGCGGCTGTGGCTGCTGCTGTTGCTGTTGCTGTTGTTGTTGCTGTTGGGCTAAAAGAACAACATCGTGGGAATCCTGCATGGCCTACGGATGCAACCAATTCTAACTGGCTTTCCTGTCCAAAAGCGTGTCGATTTTCAAGACAAGGCAAGACAGCTTCGCTGTTGGGAGGGGAGGGAGAAGGAAGCCCAAGATGACGAGGACAGGGCTGCAAAAAAAGGAGAAGAGAATGGGAAGAGAAGACAAAGGGAGAGCCAAAAAAAATATGATGATGATGCTGTCTGTGATAGATGGGACCAAAGAGAGAATAAAAGAAGGAGAAGAGAGAAACGAGAAGTGAGAGAGCCCTAGAAAGCAAAAAAGAAAAAAAAAAAAGCATACAACGGAGTTGTTTACAGCTTGGCTCTGTGCTTCTCTAAGCGTTGTTGGCTAGTTAAGGCGGGGGAAAAAGCAAGATAGAGAAGCTTTGAGGGGCCTCGAGTTACCCTTGCTTTGGTCCTTCTAACACTCCTTGCTAGGCTTTAGAGAAGAGAAGAGGGTTATTTGACAAGTGCTTAAGTGGCTGAGGGAGGCCCTAAAAAAAAAGAGGAGATAATAAGAGTGGGAAAAAAGAGAGGCCTGAAGCTTCGAGAAAGAAAGTGCACGTAAAAACGCGAGGATCCAGAAGGTGAGAAGAGGAAAATCCATAAATTACTCTATCTTGGCCGTCTCAAGGCAGAAGCCCCAACGATCGAGGCTACTTGTCTGTCTCTTCTCCGTTGCATCACCCCCTCTTTTCCCCCCTCGTGTCCCTCTCCTCACGGTAACCCTTCTGTATCATGCACTAAATTTTGACAGTTCAACCCGCCTACGTCCACTAAATTTTCCTGGAAATGATACTTAGTGTATTATATGATGACACCCCATCTCCAACTGTCGACTGCAGACTGCAGACTGGAACAAGGGAAAAAGACGGGCCTCAAAGCTACGATCTTCTCACCACCTTGTCATGAATTTTTTTCCCTTTCCTTGCAAGGATTATTTGAGACAAATAAAATAGGAAAAAGTGAGCATGTCGGGTCGCTATTCAGTCGGATCCAGATTCACATCCTCGATAACAACGACAATTGGAATAGCCTAGTAAAGCTTTATGAGAGACAGCCTTAGGCCTAGAGCCTTGGTTTTGGGCAAGGTAGCCCTTGGGCTTTGCTGCTTGCTTTACTGCTCTGCTTGCTGCTCACAGCCTCTTTCCCCTCCTACTTTTATTCGTCTTCTCCCTGTTAGAGGTTGTCTTTTAGGTAAATGTCAGCCGTCTTTTAATATAGTTGTCCTTCAATCTGTCTAACCTTGTTTAGCCCAACAACCAATCAACCGTCGCTTCTCAACTATACGACAATAATGTCGGCTCAAATAATACATTGTGTAATGTACACAAACGTACAATCACCTTTGACCGTAATCTACAATTTATCGATGAGTCTATTTGACCCCCCCCCCCCCCCAATCCCCTCTACTCATCCTAGAACCCTGTCACAACAGTAGCAGGAGAGGACCCAAGCAGTAGAAAAAAGGCAACCTCCCTCCAGCCGGGCTACATGCCGGCCTAAGCTTCGGGGCTGTCCTGGTTTTTGGTTCTATGTAGTCGCATGGCCTCGCTTTGTCTAGGTGGGCTTAGGCTCATACAACAAAAGAAGGACAACAGGATAGACATATTTCTCGTCTCTACATAATACAAGTGTATGAGCATTAAAAAAGTTATGGGCGTAGCGAAGTGAGTGGCGAAAACAAGAAGAAACATGAAAAGAGGCATAGGGAATATATACTAGTTGGAAGGCAAAAAAAAGGGCAATAAGCAGAAGCCAGGAAATGTAGGAAATATAAGACGAGGCAATAAAAAGAAAGAGATGAAGTGTCAAAAAAAGGGCAAAGAACCAAGCTAATAAAAACAGCCAATAGAAGAGCCAGGACTAACCAAGGCAAAGCAAAAAAAGAGCAAGTATGGGCAACCTGACGCCACGTAGAAAGAAGCCAAACGAGGCCAAGCGAGACAAGGCGGAGTAACTAGTAGCGGGATGGCTATAACGGTAGTAGGAAAGAATGAGAAAGAACGACAGTGATGAATGAGAAATTAAAGAGTAGAAAGCGGGGAGGAAGAGTCAGGAAAGCTAGACATGATCTAGTATACTCTGTCTCCTGGTCCCTCTGGTGCCGTTCTCTTCTTTTACCTTCTTTACTATGTGCTCACCCTCGTCCTCGCTCTTTCCCTTGCTCCCGTCCCCGTTCTAATCTTCACCCTTGTCTTCTCCCGTCTCCATCTGACTCGTTTCCGTTCACGTTCTCGTTGTCGGAGATACATTACCGCCTCCTAGGATTGAAAGTTGCCGCCGAATCCGTTGCCGTTACCGTTGCTGTTACCATTGCCCTGTGAGTTGTGCGACCATTGTCCATTCTGGTGCTGTTGACTTTGGCCTTGGCCCCCATGCTGTCCTTGGCCTTGGTTACGGTTGAAGCCACCGCCACTGACGCCGCCGTTTTGAGGACCACCATAGCCGCCTACGCCCGGTGAGCCGTATCCCGCTGGAGACTGCGCCTGAGGGCCACCAAAGCTGCCTTGCTGGCCGTTAAACTGGGCTATTGAAAACAAAACAAAATATAGTCAGCCATCTACACTTTCCTATTATTTCTCGTCTTATCCTTTTAAGCAACCGAGATATCAAGCCAAAGTGCGCTATTACATTATAGCACGTAACACACAAGCTTTCCTAATAGCTAGGACCAACCTTGGAAATTAACTGCATCTCATCACATACCTCCATACTGAGGATAGAATCCTGTCGGGGTCTGCGGGAAGCCAGGGCCCTGCGCACTTTGGGGACTGAAGGGCTGCGAAGGGTCGAAGTTGCCGCCCTGCGAAGGCTTGTCCTTTCCCCACTGTGTATCAAACCGTTAGCAACAATATTTCTAAATGGCCTTTATCTGATACTTGGGGGTAAACACTTACGCTGCATTTAAGTGGCCGGCCATTAACGTTGTAGCCATTCATTTGGCAAATAGCCATAGCCGCTGCCTCGTGATTCTCCATCTTGATAAAGGCGAAGCCGCGGTCAGATTGGAAGCGGGACTCGACAACAAAGCCAAAGTTGCTAAACAAAGGAACAACATCCTGAGGCGTAGTGTAGGGCGTCAAGTTACCGACGTAGCAAGTGGTCTGCCACTGAGGAGTCTGGGCCACGATGATGTCGTAACTAGCGGCACCGTGAGCGGGGAACTGGTGATGGCCAAAGGGCGTAGTAGGGGTCATGCCCATAGCAGCCATAGCATGTTGCTGGGCAATGGATGGTTGGCCCTTTTGGTTAGCCCAATTGCAGCGAATAGCCCTCGAGCCAATCCACTCGCCGTCCATAGAACTTAGGGCCTTTTCAGCATCAGCACGCTCACGGTAGGAAACAAATCCATAGCCTCGGGAGCGTCCGGTCTTCATGTCCCACATAACACGGGCTTCGGAAAGAGTACCAAAGGGCGCAAAGTGTTGCGTGAGAGTTTCGTCATTTACTTCGTTCGAGAGATCGCCAACGAAAATGTGAAAGTGGGCACTGGTATCCTCTTTATTGTTACTACTGGCCTGATAAGCCCAGTTGATTCTAATCTCCTATAAAGGAGAAATAGCAGTATGTCAGTTACAATGATTCAAAATATGGTGGATGAATAATTAGACCATCCTATTTCAAGGTGCCATAGACGCTCGTCCTCTGGCAGTGCATGTGATGATAAGTTCAAGCTTTTATTGCTCCCCTGGAACCTCTCAAAGCGTGAACTATGATTATTATTTTTCAAGCGGGCGGAATTCCGCATATGATGGGGATCTTACCGACTGATGAATACGACGTCCACTGAGCGTTTGCATAGCCCTCTCAGCTGCACCGGGGTCATCGTACTCGACGAAGCCGTAATTAAAGCCTTTAGCCTGTGAGTATAGGAGTACAATTAGTAAGAAATATAAAGGTAATGGTAAATGAGCAATGTGACAGCTTGACAGCCAGTAGGGAGATAGAGATAGAAGAATCAAGCTGGTAGCTTATTTAAAATCAAGCAACCACAAGCTCCAGCCCCTAGACCTGTGATGTCGAGGTAAATATGTACATCAAAAAGGCTAGTTTGGCATCCATTGGCTTTCAGCAAAGACACGGCAAGGTAAGAGAGACTTTAACAAGCAAACTTGGAAGCCCCTATAATGGCAATTGCATCGTAGCAATAGGTCTTAGAAAGAGACATGCTAGTTTTACGTGTATATGGAGTAAGGAGCGGATGCCCTATTCTCAGTCTCGCTTGACCTGCCTAAGAACCATCCGTCCTTTCCATAGCATATGCACTGCTAGGCAGTTTCCATTGGATTTCAAGCTTGACGTGTCGTGATTCTGGCTGTAATTCCAGGAAAAGTGCAAGGTAAAAGGACCCACGTGGTAGCCATTAGCGATGGGAATAAGAACTTACGTTTTTATCAGGGATGATCTTGACGTTTTGAACATGACCGGTAGTTTCGAAGATTTGACGAAGAACCTCTTCGGTGACGCGCTGGTCCAGGCCACCAATGTATAAAGCACGCTTATTAGGCTCGGGGGCAGCACGACGAACAAAAGCACCAGAGGTAGGGGATAGAACGCCCTGATCCATTGGAGAGGTAATGTTGGGGGGAATAGAGTTGTTGCTCTGGGGAATGTGAAGAGGCGGAGGTGCCATGCTCTGTTGAGCCTGCTGGCCATTTTCCGCATTGGCGGAAGGTTGGTCGGACATGATGGGTATATATGTATGATACGGATCGGTATCGAAAGGCGGAAAGGCGAGGTGCCACAGAGGACGAAGAGCGGTATCGAGAAGAGGAATCTAGGTGAAGCAAACAAAGTAGCAAAAAAAGAACAGTCGAGAACTTGGCAATGAAAGACAAATGACAAACAACGGTTCCAAGGTATCTCGAAAGAAAGGCGATGAGCAGAGAAACCAAAAGGCGGGGTGAATGAAGCGATTTTGAGCAGCACGAAACGCACAAGATGGCAAGACGGACACGCAGGAAGGACAGCAACGCAAAGAAAGCACAAGCAAGATGCAGGTCCAAACGAGGAACCAGTAGAGAAGAAAGGAAAGAAAAAACCACAAGCTCTGGTGAAGCAGCGCTAACAGAAGAGAAAAGGATAGGGAAACCCAAGCAAAGAGAATAAAAGGGAAGGGGGAATAGCAAGATATATGCGGCAACCCAACAACTGGACAACCAAAAAAGAAGCTTAACCGAGAAAGAAAGGAAAGGAAATGACAGCCGACGATGGCCAACGACGTGGAGAAATTAAAACGGCGGCCAGTAAAGGGGCAGGGTTGGGCTAGTGGAGGGAAATGTAAAGCAAGCAAGCTATGCAAGGTGCAGGTGGAATCAAGAACAACAGGAGGGTCATGAGGATGCGTTTGATTTTGCTACCTCCCTGCCTGCTGTAGGACGAAGATTGAAGTCAAGCAAAGTGACACAACAGCGAAAGGTAGAAAAAAGAAGAAAAGAAAGTTCGCCAAATGAGGGAAAGTAAAAGAAGAAAAAACGCTCAAGACGTGAGAATATGCAATGCAGAGTAGCCAGTATCTTGACCAAGGCCAAAATTGTAGTAAGGATAGGACAGTCAAGGAACCACCTATGCCACTACATGTGCCAACATGCAGTAGCTAGTATTCTCACTGACCGTAGGAAGACGAACAAAAAGGGTGGAGCTACATAGAGTCAGCAAACAGGGGCAAAGAAAACAATAGATGTGCGTGGGTGAGGAGGTGGGATTCAAGGGGATCATTCAAGGTGGGCAGTCATTCGTATATGTTGGATTTTGGAGATAAGGTTTTTGGCTTGTCGGCTGGTACTACAGATGATGGTATTGATGCTGCAGTAGGTGTGTAGTAAAGATGAAGCTTGGATCGTTCAGGATATAAATAATCCCGTAGTGCTCGATAATACTCAACCAGACCTAACTAAGCTACTTACAATTGACAGACTGTCTTTGCAAGCTACTAAGTCGGACCGGACCGTGCTTTTCTCCTCTAGTACGAGGCTCTTTTTCTTGTCTATAATTGTGCCCAATTAACAAACGTATAATGATCTGTTGTTATGCTGCCACTGTCATTGACGACAATGATCAATCATATCAGTTAGTAATGGCATAGTAGAGGGTTAAGTACGCGGAGGAGTAGGGTGCACATGTACAAATCAAAATCCGTTCATAGGGAGATAGGAGAGCTTGACGAGGGAAAGTTCAAGAGGATGGACGATGTCAGTATCTGGAGAGCCCAATGCTGAAGGTTCCGGCTTTTGAACTATTCGTGATTTGCAATGAGATTACGGGCAATCTGGTTGATTTTGATGCCTGCCTCGTTTGATAATATTGGTGTGTACTGTGGAGATGACGGACGCACAAAAGCTAGCTAGGGCTTCACGGAAAAAGAGGCAAGAACGTCATTTTCTCTCGCGGGTTTCCGTCTGGATAGCAGCAGACAAGTCGAACAGGGCAGGATCTGTTTTTGGCAGCTGCACTGTTGCACTATTATTGTACCTCCCCTTAAAAAGACCTGGCCAGCGAACTTAGAGTTATCCCTACCTACCTACCTACCTACAAGCACAAGTACCTATACAGTGCTATGTGACTGGGTGATCAGGACGCTTACGAAATCAAATGGAATAAAAGGAAACTTCTTTAATAGTGCAAACAATGGGGCATTCATTCCACTTGCCTTTCTAAATTGCCTATCTTATCACGTAAAGACGACGACGTCGGGTCGAATGTTTCAGCCTTGCTTATTCTTTATCCTGACTGATATTCATTTCTTACATTATAATTAACATGCTCGACAACATAAAGTAGTAGATTAGTGAACAGGAGCCCCTGATGTCCAGCGTCACGCATGGGGAAAGAAGGCTTTATTTGCTCGACTTTTGTTTGACACGAGGCAACGCATTGCTGTTACTTCGTAACTTTAAAGTGGATCTTTTCTCATATATATTCTACTTCGGCCCTTGACCTCGTCGCAACTTTCCAAACAAACTTGGTCCATTTCTATTGCCTTCTCACCTTGAACTTGCCACTATCATCCTCTCATCCACACCATCTAGTCTCGCGACCATCGCTATCTCTAGCTTCAAGCCTTCAACTTGGGAAACTATTGCTAAAATGGATCCCTCACCAAAGGATCAAATACAACAACTACTAGATGTCAAGACTCAAATAGTATGTTCCTATTTGTCAGGACAACAGCATCAGCTTCTTTCTAGACGATTTTTGGTGCCAGAACAAGCACAGCGAGCTAACCCTAAACCATCAGATCATCGATCTCGGCCGCGCTCTTCGGGATGCTGCGCGTCTTGGCCCAGCTGGCGATTTTACTTCTATCCAGGAAAGCATGAAATCCAAACTACCCGAAGCCGACCGGCGATGGCAGAATGCAATAGATGAACTAGAAATGCAAATTGTGAGTTTCCCTCTTTCAAACGCACACCCTCCATCGCCCTATGTCTTTGCGCGATATGCGCTTATGAGCCTCACCTAACATGTCCTCACAGCTTGATGCCAGAGCTGTTTTGTCACGTGATCTAGACCGCATCGCTTCCTCTAAATCTACTAATGGTGCTATGAAGCCGGCACTCAGTACCGCCTCACCAACCCCGGTCCCTTTTAAAGCAACTCCGGTGCCGCCGCCAATTATCCCGCTAGGTGTACCGACCGCCCCAATGGCACCTATGGTCATGGCCCCAGAAGCACCAATGGCGCCCACCGTCACACCTGTTCCACCACCTTCAGTATCAGCCCGCAGCACGTCACCGCTCATGATGAAGAAAGAGCCCTCATCTTCTGGATCTACCCCCCGCCCTGCCAAAGCCTCGCCGGCTTTAACCAAAGCTGCATTAGCAAAGAGTTCTAGTGCTCTTACTAAATCGCCTGTCAAAAGGCAATCTCCTGCTCTCACTAAAGCTGCATTAGCTAAAACCAGCGGCATCTCCAAATCGCCCACCAAAAAGTCTTCTCCCGCAATATCCAAATCTTCGCCTGCGCTGGGCAAGGCCTCGCCTGCTCTAGTCAAAGGGTCACCTGCCTTAGGTAAAGCATCTGCCAAGGGCTCGCCCGCATTGTCTAAAGCCTCACCTGCCATAACCAGCAAGGCCACACCCGCCATGCCCGCCAAAGGCCCACAAGCTCCGCCCACGGCTGGCCACGATATGAGTTCTGCAAACACTAGCTTTGGTCAAACAGAGCAAAAACAAACCCCAGTACCGCCACCGCAGATACCGCCGGTCATGGCCGCCACTACAAAACCGAAGCAGGCGCTTAAGAAAAAGGTTGCTGCAGTGTCTAACGCTACCGCTCATACGTCTACATCTACACCCACCCCTGCACCTGCGGCCATGATGTCTGTATCTGCTATTCCGCCGCCACAACAGCCCAGCACATCGTTCGCCATGCCACAAGATGTAAATAAAATGTCATTCGCCTCTGTCGATGAGTCAGAAGACATT
Source organism: Ceratocystis smalleyi (assembly GCA_003449175.1). Lineage (NCBI taxonomy): Eukaryota > Fungi > Ascomycota > Sordariomycetes > Microascales > Ceratocystidaceae > Ceratocystis > Ceratocystis smalleyi. The sequence goes on along the minus strand of NETT01000061.1, from coordinate 11,497 downwards.
CCTATCTCCGATGGTCCACTTCTCCCACCCACTTCTACTTCTGTCAGCGCTAAGAAGGTAACACCGGCTTCTGTTCCAGCTCCAGTCCCGACTACAGCTGCACCCTCGGCACCTATGGGTGGTGCTCCTCCAGCACCTATGGCACCGTCAATGGGCGTACCGAGTGCAGCCCCCCCAGCGCCTATGGGTGTGAGCATGCCGATGCCGGGCGCCGAGATCTTGAGTCTCGGAGCAACAAACGGAACAGAGGCGGGGTCATTTGATGACATATATATGGAACCGGGCGATGACGACTTGCAGGTTTATGATATGGAGGACTTCAATGATGAATTCTTTCAGTTAACTTCCAATTAACGTCATGTCATGAAAAAGAAAAAGATTGCAGTGCAGTGCAGTTTTCGTGATTGGAGTTTGGTGGTTCTAGAGAGGGAAGAGGCATGTCACTTTCAGGGTATGGATATAGAAACGGACTGACTACAAATTGAAATTCATAACAAGGTCAAGTCTGGTCTGAAGCTCAAAGACAGGCGTAGTAAGTAGGCCGAGTTTTGATTTACATGGTAATACAAACAACGGATTTTATGAACAGCGACGGTGAGATTTTCTCATTCATGGCGTATTGATTCATTCGACTTAGATCAATATTCAATTATAAGCAATTAGTTTCCTACGTTGTGACAAGAAACAAGATGTTAAGGTTTGCCAATTGGAAAGCTTCCTCAAACCGCTAGGTAGATTAAAAACGGATGCAAGGCAAAACAGAAAAGAAAAAGTATGCAAGGCATACCAACGGCAACAGGGGAGTATCAATTAACAGGTCTGTTGTGCGTTGTTTGAGATGGTAGAGTAAAGGAGTCGTGATATCATGAAATACTAGAAAGAAGACAAAGGGAGGGAAGGGAGGGACGAAACAGAGGAAACAAGAGAAAGGGAGTATAATCGATGGGGCTGGGTATCGAGACGGGCTGAGAGTAAAGGTATTGGAGAGGAAGAAATGATGGAAATGATAAAAGAGTGGAAGAGTTGAAACAACAAGAAATCATGTCTAGGGTAGAAAATTACACCAATGTTCAGTTTCTCGCATGTCCCGCTGCAACAACAGCTTCAAGCTCCCGTCTCTTAGCCAACAGACTTTTAAACGCGCCTAAACACTGTACCAGAGACTCTTCGTCATGGGCACAGAATTTGAAGGTCTTCTCCTCGGTGATGACCTGTAGGCAATACTTCTTCGTCTTGCTAACGGGATCCATGTCGACAGCATTCACGATAGAGCCTAAAGGCAAGATGAATTGCGCTGTATACTCAGTTTGGTCTCGGTATAGAATGAGATTACGTGGACGCAGCACGGCCCAGTAATTGCGCCATTGACGCACACCGCCTTTACTACGCTGCATCCAAAGCCAATCATGCCAAATTACACGATCAGGATCGGGAACGGTGGCATGGCCAATGTTGTTGGCTGCGGGTGGGGTCTGCGGCATGCTCAGGCGGTTGGCAGTAGTAGGGTTATCCTCATGGACGACGCCGGCAGAATTTTTATCCGATGCAATAGGGACAAAGCTGCGGGGGACATCAGCGTCAGAAAAGTCAGATGCCATCTCGTTGCTCGAAAGCCCCGAATAGTCCATAACCATGGACATGGGTGGTGAGTTCAATCGAGGAGTCGGTGGCTTGACTTGAAGTTCGGGTGAAGACGAGAGAACTCGGTTACCGTTGAGTCCAGAAGCGGCATTGCAATCATCGCTTTCGCCAACCACCGGTCGCTTCTTGTTAAACATGCGATCCATGAAGGCAGCACCTGGGCGAACTTGGGGGCTCTGCAAAAACATTTCTTCTTCTTCTTCTTCGATTCTAGCCTGGGTACGAATAAGGTCGACCCAATTATTGGCGTCAGCCTCCGATGAGGCCTGGAGGTGGTAGTTGCGTGAGGGCGAGAACAAACCAAAAACATTGACCCGCTTGTGCTTGGGGTCTTTAAGGTGCACAACAGCAGTTAGATCGGCAAGTTCAATCTTGTTACGAAGCTTGGTTTCGCGTTCGGTTTTGTAGATAGAAAGGGACGTTGGGCGGAGAACAACGAAGACCGATTTCCAGGTCTGGATATAGGGCGTTAGTAAAGGTCACGTAGTTATGCATCCGGCTACTTGGCGGTTAGGCAAGCACCTCTCATTCTCATACCTTGGTTTTCTGTGTTCGTTTCTGGACATAGCCGCTTTTGAGTACACGATCAAACTCGAAGCTACCATTTTGATCCACGGGTGAATTACCGAGAATCCGGCGGTCACATTGGCGAGAGATGCTATCATTTGTGTTGCTTTTCTGGAAGAGGCGAGGAGCCTGCGAATCGGCAGTATTGGAGGTTGTTGAGTCCTGTTGACTTGCCGGCTTCGGGATGGCCACAGACATTGCAATAGCAGTCATCTTGGTACACCAATGCAAAAGTGTCAAAGGGAGTGAGCGGGCAGTAAAAGTAGTATGTGATGAGTGCTGAGCGTTTGCTTGGGACAGAGGTGAGAAGAGCAGACAGTATAATATGTCGAAAGAAATAGGGAGAAGGAAGCCAAGATACCCCGAATAACAAAACAAGGCAAAAGCCCGGTCTAGTCAGGAACAACTGAGCGCAGGGGAAGATCAAGCGAGTCCGGTGATGTGCAGAAGGAAGGAGGTAGGTATATAAGGCAAATGAGTGCCGTCAAGCGTCAAACAAGCGCACAGGTACCTTGTGGTTGGTTAAGTAGCGGGCGTTATGCGGTTCAAGGGCGAGGTCAAGTCGAGGTTGTTTAGATTCGGACTTGGACTTGGCCTTCGAAAAAGAAAACAAAAACAAAAAAAGGTAAATGAGCCAAGAAGGGTAGTAGACAACAAGCAAAACAAGGCCCGGCAGGATTCTAGAAGGGGTCCTGGCGTGGAGAAATAAATTAAGGTGGAAAAAAACAGAAGATGAGAGGGTGTACAGGAGAAAAAGGAAGTATAGACGGCGGCTGTTGAGGTCGTTATAAATAACAGCCGCTGAATTAATAAAGGCACAAGGTAAAAGAGAGAGAAGAAAAAAGAAGGAGAGAACAATACTCCTCCTGGAAACAGGATTACCGTTGCGTTGCTGTAGTCAGAGTCAGGCTATCGCTTAGACACTGGACAAGGGAGAAGAAGAAAAAAGAAGACGGGGTGCCCCAATAAAGCAGTGAAACAGTGGAATCAAGGGAAGGGGGAAAGACGGAGAACGAGCAAGGACACGACAGGGAAGGGAAGAAACAAGGAGCAAAAGCCCAGCAATCAATCAAAAGCTTGGCCCGGACCATAAGGGATAAGTGGGCTTTGTTGCTATGTTTGAGAGGATTCTTATGTGGCGCCAGTGGGGCGCCGTTGCTGCAGATGACAATAACGTGGCTGACGGATGTGCCTTGCCTGTCTTGTAGCTAACAGGCGATGAATGAAGTCGAAATATGAGACGTGACAATGAGGAGTGAAGGAGGAAACAGAAAAGGATGCGCTGACTGTGTAGAGCAAAGGAAAGGGAAAGAAAAGTTGCAGGACAAACGGGTCATGAGTGAGCTGCCGCCACCTGGTACATGTATAAGGCTAAGCAATAGGCAAATTATTCTCAGCAGGCAAGGACAAGCAATCGAGGATTCTGGCTTTTAGTAGCCATCAGCAGCCGGTCAGGAGACCAAAGAGGAACGACGGCGACAAAAACCAAAGCTCACGAAATCCGAGCTCGATCTAGACGTTTCTATTTTCTTTCTGCATTAGCACACGAATAATAATTATGTAGGAACAGAGGCAAGGTAAGGATGCCAGCCACAAAAGCATGCAAGCCCAAACCATGGGAAAAGTCTTACCTGAGTCTAATCAAACACGCTACAAAGACGGTCTGACGGTCTGGAATCAAGAGAATGATTTGGCCAAGGCCATAAAAGAAGGTGACAGAAGGTATTTAAAATGCAAGCCCTGCCTTTTCAAAGCTAAAGATAGAAACAAGCCTTGGAGGACAAAGAAATAAGGTCAAGGAAAGCCATAGACGACTGGCCAGTAGAGGACAGCAGCAAATGATGCAGTCTCAGATAGACGCTGTGGAATCCTGTGTAGAACCCAAGCCGAGTTGCCCTCCAACCGCCCTGGTCAGTCTAGATGCTCGGCTGGCTACTCAAGGCAAGGCCGCAGACAAAGATGATTTACCCCGCTGCAAAATTGATGCAAGTCAAGTCGCAGTCAATCACGGTAAAACAGAGCAGAATACAGCGGACAAAAGGACACAGACGCTGCGGCTAAGCGGCTCCCAGACCCAACTTCCTCCATGGCCTGTCTCGTCAAGAAGTCCTTCATGTTCCCATGGCTCGACACCTTGTTGATTTGGGCTATAACCCAGATAAGGGCTTGGGTCTTGTTCCCACCCTCGTCTCTTCGCCAACGTTGTCTCGAAACATTGTAGAAAAAATGGGGGCAAGAAAAGGGAAAACCGTCGACGGACGTGTAGCAGCAAAATAAGCCTTCCCTGCAGCCACGGCGCTTGTTAGTTGTCGCTCGCTGGCTTGGGTTTTCCTGGAACTCTATTCTTTGTGCATGCTAGTAGTAAGCTGACCGCATCGCTAGACTCCTTAGTTTGTTATTACCGTTGCTGGTTGAATGCATCTTGCTCTATGCATATCACATTCACCCACTTTCCCGCAGTTCGCACCCACTTTGATCAAGCTGTCCAAGCGGGAGGGAGAGAGCAGAACGCAAGGAAGCTTGCCGAGACAGTAAAGGGAAATTAATATATAGTGGAGAGAAAATAAGATAAAACTCACAGGCTCAACAAAAGTAAAGCTATGGCCGGAAATTCCTGTTCCAACGGACAGGTGGAGGAAGTCCATTTCTTGCATCTAGAAAAAATGAAAGTCGCGAAGTGAAAATTTTTGGTGTGGAAACTTAGTCTTCCCATCTCTTTTTTTCTCATTTCCTAAGAGCAGTTGCCCTAGAAGCACATATCTGGTGGGCGACAAGAATGCAAATATTTGTGGAAAGGGGACTACTGCAAGTAGTTGCTCAGAATGATCGCATATTTGCGCGTATTAAGCCCTAACCTTACGGCACAGATGGTGATCGGCGTTAGAACATGATTTCGGTTTCAAGCAGTCAGCTGCGCGCTGTTTTGTAGGCGATTATCCTTTTTTTAATTTATTTTTATTATCAAATCAAGCATTACTGAATATGATTCCAAGAGATAAAAAAAGACGTGACTTTTAAGACCTAACCTCACTCTCACCAATACTTTGCTTGCGCCTTGCTGTTCATGGTCTCAGTAGATGGAGTAATGTTCTCACCCTTGTCATCTGTTGTATGCGTGTCCTTAGCTAGTGTTTGTTTCTTGTTCAGCTTGGGGTTACGCAGGCATAGGGCAAATGCAATTATGGGAACACAGAGGCAAATGCCTGTGATGGTCAAGAGCCGCTGCACGTGGCGGTAGGCCTGAATGATAGCGTCACGCTCGGGCGTGCCCACGGGATACAAAGCAGCCTGTGTGAACGGGTCCTGGTAGGTGAGGGCTGCCAGGGTGTCGTTGATGCCAGCGAGATTCTTTTCGAGTGTCTTGGGGAGCACCTGTGTCCATAGAGCGCCAGACACAGTGTTACCCAGAGCTGAACCAATGTTGTAGGTGGCCAAGTAAAGCCCGGTCATGACGGCCAGATGCTCATGCTTGAGAGTGGCCTGAAGCGAGCACTGGGCCGGGTAGGGATACAGACCACCGGCGATACCAAGAAGGACCTCGGCACCAATAACGCCAGAGCGCCCGGAAGAGTTGGGTTGGCCACGATAGTGGATGAGCAAGCCAAAGGCCACCATGAACAAACAAGTACCGGCAATGACAAAGGGCTTGATACGGCGCACCTTGAAGATGACGAGGCCAACAAAAACACCCATGAGAACACTACAGAATGAGTATAGCGAAGTGACACGAGTCGCAGCCTTAACCGAAAAGTCGAAGGCCACAATAAGAGTCGTATAAAGGTAATCTCCCTGCATGTACCAGGAAAAATTGAGCAAAAGGGCTAGAGCCATGGGACTCCACACCGACCGGTCTTTCATCAAGACAAAAGGAACAAGCGGATGGGGCGCTTGCATCTCCCAGATAATGAATACCGGCACGCAGATGATTCCGACAACGAGAGGGCCAATGATATGAGCTGTGCCCCATTTGGAGCTGGAGCCGCCGGCAAGAGTGAGGGGAACCAGAATCAAGGCAAATACGGCAATCATGAGAATAATGCCAATCACATCCAGACGCCAAAAAATATAGACGGCCATCTCAGACACACTGCGCTTATGGGTGCTATGAGGGGTTGAGCCCTGATTCCTAGCCCTAGCCCGACGGTCAATGGTCCAGAGAGTGGCAATGAGGGGCAAGGCACAGACGGGGTAGATGATGGCAAACATGCCGATACCCCACTTCCACGTGGTAGTCTTGAGGACGGCACTCGAAATATCTCCACTAACCCAGGTGTTGATGATGAAGGGGGTTGCGGGGATGTAACTGAGGAACACACGGCTACGGGTAGACGAAATGTCACCAATAATGATCTCGACAAGCAAGATGATCATGGTATAACCGATTTGATACAGAATAGCGCCAGCGGCAAAGGCCTCGACGTTGTTGGCGGTGGATTGCACGATAGTACCGATAGTATAGAAAAAGACCGACACACAGACAAGCTCCATGCGACCAAACACATCGGCAATTTTCCCAGCAGTGGGCTGAGCGGCAGCTGCAATGACGGCACGGACAACATTGATGGTGGCTAGCAAAGAATGCTCGCCAAACGACGAAGTGGCATATGTCTGGTAGGTGTATCTGAGAGTTCCGTCCAGGCCATAGATATAGGCGACTAAGAATATGGCCAAGTATAGAGCGATACGATCGAAAAGGGTCAGAGCTGAGGATACGGCTTCAATGCGGACCACGCCGCTGGAATTTTCAAAGTTCTGGGAGTTGTATTCCGGATTGAAGTCGCTGCCAGAGTTAGAGTCGGAGTCTGAGGGGTCTTGCCTGGTAGTGGCGACCGAGCTGCTAGGACGGGCCCTTTTGGGTTCGAACAAGAACATTTAGAGGGCTGGATTGCAATAATCAATGTGTAAAAAAAAGGTGAGTATAGAAGAAGACAGGCCAGTTAGTTAATGGCAGGGCTTAATGCTTGTGTATTTTTTGGACTGTATACATCGGGGAGAAGAGAAAGAACGAACGCAGGCAGAGAAGAAGCCCAAATCAGGAACAGGCCCAAGATTTATAATAACGCGAACGCGAAATGGACTAGGGCCAGCGAGGAGCAAGATGGACGAAGGCGATCAAGTAGCAGAGATTGACAACGGCGAGAAGGATTGAATGACACATTTATTGGACTATTTGTAGGTTTGCGCTAAGGCAAAAACAAAGAGAAGAAGACAAAAACTGCAAGAAAAAAGGTAAAATGAGCGAGGGAGGGAAGATGGTCGGGTTTAGTTAGCAGGTCAGCTACATAAATGGAAGTGTGTTCCGAGGTACGCTGATACGTCGATACCCCAATGCCCGAGAACGCTGTATTCCCCCCTCGACATAAGAGGAAAAGCGGACACTGGCCGAGAACCGGCGTAATACAGGGGGTTTCTTTGCTTTTTCTTTTTCTTGTGAGGCGTTTTTATCCAGAGAAAGACATGTAGATATCCTCTTCTTTTTCTCGCCGAAGTAGCAATGAGACCTTGGTTCAGCTGATAGGTGGAAGCCCGCTAAGCTGGATTTGCTCTTCTGGATTTACCGTCCTTATCTACGGCCGTAACGTAACAGTTTTCAATGGCGCCATGGTAACCTGAAGGCCCAAGAAAAAAGTTCCTGGGGCGTGGCCAGCATTTGGCTATACTAGTTATCAATCAGCGCTATTGTCGTGTATGCGGGGCAGCAAGCAAATCAAAGGAGGCAGCGAAAAAACCGACCGAAAAGTGGAGACACAGCGGTTGCAAGTAGTACGAGGGTACGTTGAGGATGTATTTCTGTTGAATATATTTATCGTCTACGGGAGGATATGTTTCTCGAGCCGGCTGCTGGCCTTTAGCCAAGGGACTGCTAGCATCTGGGGAGAAGCAGAAGACAATCTGGACAAGAGGGGAAGAGGGGGCGCCGTCTTTTGCCCACGTACCCATGTACCGAGTCTCCTTCCATTTGTGACCAGACCAGACCTGATCTAATCAATCAGATTAGCCAACACCACAAGCAGTGCTTGTTCTGTGCTCTAACCTCGGCTACTACTCATGGCAAGAGTTTCGTCGCGTAATGGGTGCAACGGTGGATGCGAATTTTCCAATAGTGCGATGCTGCTAATTTGCTTGCGGCCCTTCTCTATTTTGCCTATTTAGGGCCCAATCCGGGCTCTTCATTGCATTTGTGATACTTGGGCTGAAGAGATGCACGAGCAGATCTCGGTGTTTTGAGACGAGGCATCTAGAACGGCGACAGACTATCTCTCGGCCTGAGCTTGGGAAATCTACACATGGGCCTTTTCGCTCCTTTGTGAGGCCCTGGGTGGATCGACCTGTCACGTCAATATACATGGGTAACTATATATGTTTTGCTTATGCGCTAGCTCTGCTGCGCGACCCTGTCTCCCATCAGTTCGACTACTATTCTGAGGATTTCCAAGGAGCTGAAATAAGAGAGCCATATAGACTCTGCAGTAGCCACCGGGGAAATAGGCTCTGACAGCCTCATACTTTAATTACGTGCCCATTCTCAGACCTGGGCTCTGTCGTACTCTGGAACTAACTGTAGCAATGGATGGGCCCACTTTTCTAGTATACTGTTGGCTCATGCTGCATCATCGTGAGCCACTGCGACACTTGCACACGTTGCTTGATATGGACATGTGAGAATGGGCGAATCTTCTACTCAGAGTATTCTCCTTGCCGGACTTATGCCTTGGTCCTGAATCACTGCTCCTGCTATTGCATCAGTTGCAGAGGGCCATACCAGACATATAGGACCACGAGCCTCACACGAGCCAACGACATTCCCAATTGAACTGGGCGCGATCATCCATCAGTCCATCATGCAAGACAATCCCCAAGCACGTGTCCACCGCGAGGTTCTCGAAACGCTTGTCAATACTCGGTTTGCCGTTTCCGAGCTGTCCCCCGTCTCTGGCGGCCATGCCAACTTTACGATGCGAGGAGAACTCAAGGTTCCAATTGAAGACAGCCGATATGTTTTGATTAAGCACGCTGAACCATACATGCGAATTCAGCCTTCGTTCAAGCTGGACTTGTTGCGCTTTGTATGTTTATTAGTTTATTAGTTTATTTTTTTCTTCTTTTTTCTTCTTTTTTCTTCTTTTTTGACCTTGGAGAAAACTTGGATATTGACAACGGCTAACTGATATAAAAGAAACTTGAAGTCGAAGCCCTGAAAATCGTGGAGCACATGCCTTGTGACCCCAGGCTAGCTACCGGGTCTAATATGCCTGTGGTCTCTAGTCCACGAGTTTTTTATAGCGATCTTGCCTCGCATACAATGGTCCAAAGCTACTTCCCTGCAGGCATTGATTTGCGCAGTTATGGCTTTAGCCGTCTCTCCCAACCTACATTGAGCAAGCTTGAGAGAGACAAGGTCACGGAGTTTGGCCGTGCGCTAGGGCACTGGCTTGTTAACCTCCACAGCTGGACTAATAGCCCGACTAACACAGCTGCAAAGGCTTTGGCGGCAAGCAACGTTACAGGTCCAGCGCTGAAGCAGGAGCTGAACTATGGCGGGCTACGGGCCATGAAAGAAAAGTCCCCTGGGCCATTGGACTTGCTGAGCGATGAGACTATTAACGGAGTTGTCAACCAAACTCGCCGTGAACTTGACAGCAACACACACGTGGTGCATGGAGATTTCTGGACTGGAAAGTATGTCATCTGGATGTTTGAAAAGCCCTTCAGATGCCCCAGACTAGAGATTCTAACAGCATTTGTAGCATTGTGGTTCCAGACATTCCCATCAGCCAGATTACTCAGCTTTCCGGGTTTGTCGTTGATTGGGAGTTATTTTCACTTGGCCATCTTGCCGTAGATGTTGGCCAGATGCTAGCCGAAATGTACCAGCTGCACTTATTTCGCAACATTACGGCCGGGCTAGATCTTGTTGTTGCCTTCATTGACGCGTATATGTTGAACACAGGTCTGCAATCACAGGCCAACAAAACGCGGCCCTGGGCCACACTTGAGGAGCGCGATGATTTCGCTTTCCGTGCGCTGTTGCATGTCGGCGCCCATCTGATATGTGTCTCGCCAATGCCTGGGATTTGGGGCCCCGATGAGGAATTGGCCCGGGTAGCGACAATTGGGGCCCAGTTGATTGAGGCAGCATGGGCAAAGGACCGGGCGTTTTTCGAAGAGAACGAAGCATTTAGTGGATTTTTCAAGCGTCCATAGAGAGAGAAGCCTTTGTTGCCTGGTGTTTTTGGTCTATGGTGCCCTACCTATATAGTAATTTAGTCTATGGGACCAACGTCTATCGGCACAGGGTGCTGTCCCCGGCGGAGTATGTCGGTCTTGTCCTCTGTTTGGCGAAGCGGTTGCCTCAGTTTAAAGTAGCCCTTGGGCGCTCGGAGAAAGAACCCTCCACCCACTCATTAGAGTCCCCTCGACATCTCCTTGCAATCCTCCCGCCATCTATCTCAGCCCCCTTGCTCCTCCTCCACCTCCACCTTTTTTTCTTTTCTTTTTTACCGCTGGGTTGCGGCTATCACCTTAGCTTCAGGTCCTTCAGGCTCCGATCGAGAACGCCAGCAACATGTTTTGTTGCCTTTGTGTTCTTTAAAAGCTTGTCCGTTAACCTTTGGCTCCATGGCCTCGGCAAAGGCCTGCACGTTCACAGGTGTCCTCGTTTTTTCGGTGTGTTGCAGCTAGTGCATTTTCGTGTGCATTGGTGACTGAAAAGGTCGTGGTACCGGTCAAGGTCGCCATGTTCCGTCCTGGCTGCCAGGATGTATCACAGCTCTGTCTTCTCGAGGCCTTTGTAGCTCGGCACACGGAAGAGGGGGCCACAGGGGATATCGTCTAGCGGGCGGTATCCCTTCTGTGTTTTCCACCATTCTTCGTACTCTGTACGCAGCTGGTTTCTCCTCCACCTTTGTGCCCCTGCCAGGCTATCGCGGGGCTCGCGATTGAATCCGAGGCATTCCAGCTTGGCTTATGCGTCGGCCAGTTCAGTTCATTCCCCTCCAGGCCTGAGCGTCCCTATCAACCAGAGACCAACCACACACATGTTCCGTTCATTACGGAGCGTGACCCCTGCATCCCGAGTTTGCAAGACGGGCAAAAAAAAGCATCGTGGAGCTGCTGGAGACACGGGGAATCGAACCCCGGACCTGATCCAAGTCTTTGAGCCGATGGGCCCGGAGGCCCGCAACATGCTAAGGATCCGTCATACCACTAGACCATGTCCCCAATTCGCTGATTGGGCGGGTAATAATGGCCATTGTGAAGATTCCTTTGCGCCATTGACGCCAAGGGA